>VONZ01003451.1:0-21285 GCA_012976165.1 Labeo catla
AACTACAACTTTTCCCGCAATAAATTCCTAATTTGCTGCTTATTAATAGTTAGTAAGTTAGTTGTTAAATTTAGGTATTGGGTAGGATTAGGAATAAATGATTGAACACTACAGATGTTTATATACTCCACAAGACAAAATAATATCTAATTTAAATGACCACGTGCAAAAGTTTACATACCCTTGAATCTCAACACTGGGTGTCGTTTCCTGGATGATTCACGACTGTTTTTATCTTTTTTATCTTTTATCTTAAGTTCCTTGTTTATCCTGAGCAGTTCATCTGCCTGCTGTTCTTCAGAAAAATCCTCCAGCTCCTGCACATTATTTGGTTTTCCAACATCTTCTACATATTTTAACACTTTCCAAATGTGACTGTATGATTTTGAGATCCATCTATTTAACAATGAGAACAATTGAGGGACTCATACATAAGTATCAGTAAATGTTTTCACCTTTTGTAATAGTAGGCAACACAATGCATTAAGAGCCAGGGGGGTGTAAACTTTTGAACTGGAATGTTTTGAATGTGTACATTTTTCTTGTTTGCATATTTTTCCCCCTCCATTTAGTATTGCACTTCACAAGGTACATTAATATTTACATCTCTCCCAAAAGACAATGTAAGTACAATTTACCCTGATCATCCAATTCAATGGTTCTTAATGTATTGTGTTGCTTTCTTGAGCATCAGTGAATGTTCTCATCTTTTTTTTAATAGTTATGAATTAGTTCCCCAATTGTCCTCAGCTGGAAAGATGGATCTCAAAATCATACATTCACTTTTGAAATGGATTCAAATATGCAGATGCTGCTGGAAAACCAAATAATGTGCAGGAGCTGGAGGATTTTTCTTAAGAAGAGCAGGCAGCTGAACTGCTCAGGACAAACAAAGAAATAATGAACTATCACAAAACATAAAAACAGTCATGGATCATCCAGGAAACCGCACACAGTATTAAGATACAAGGGTATGTAAACTTTTGAATGGAGTCATTTTTATAAATTCAGTCATTATTTGGTCCTGTGGAGTTTAAATAAACATCTGTTTTGTGAAATATTCAGGTCAGTACTAAATAAAAAAAATAACATGCAATCTTCATGATCCCTATTACTTTTTATAAAATCTTATAAAACTAACATTTTGCGTATTCTGCAAGGGGTATGTAAACTTATGAGCAAAACTTTACATGATCATTGTACATTAAATTTAAACACCCAGAAACCAGACACCAATAATACAAACTCAAAGCCTAAAAAAGCCCAGTTCCTTAAATAAAAGTTAGAAACTTACTTTCTTTACTAAAACACTAAAGACCCATGATCCCTTGGTCAGTAACACCCTTGGTGGTTCACTGGTGTTTGGCGATGTAGTGAGGTCTTCTGAAACAAAACAATTGGTCTGTGTAAGAAACTAAACATTATTTATTACATCACTCACATAATGACATACAGTACTTGTCTAGTTTGTAAACATCACAATTTGTAAATGTTCACAAAGAAGACTCTTCAGCTCAGCAAGGCTGCATTTATGTGCTCAAAAATACAGTAAAAACTAAAAACACTAATAGCATCAAAAAGTTTTAAAATAACTGTTTAAACTGTTTGTAAAATACATTTTAAAATGTAATTTACTGCTGTGGAGCAAAGCTGAAACTTCATTAACATTATTAAAAAAAAAAAAAAAAGCATATTAGAATGATTTCTGAAGGATCATGTGACACAACTTACACTGCCAAATCATGCTGGAACCTAACCTGGAGGAAAAGAAAATGTCAAAGTTTAATCCTCCATCAAAACCATTCAATCTGAATTCCTCATACTTACAGTACAGTTCATTACTATGTAGACCTGCCACAAATGTATATATATATGTATATATATATATATATATATATATATCCATCTTAATTTTACAACATGGACTTCTGCTTCAATAGCTACTACAGGCAATCTAGGGTAAAACTATATCTGCACTACAAACACCAGCGTCATATATATAGAATAATAAATGAATTAAACTAAGAAATACCTATTTGCAGTATCAAACATCAAAACAGACCATTTCAATTGAATTTACAAATGTATGTGCCACTTTTACGTGTCACTCCTGTTACTGTGAATGTACAGTAATGCAGTACAGTACAGTAAAACTGCAGCGCTCTAGTAATGGATCCCGCCTTATAAATGACAGTGTAAATAGAAGAGAAGCTGCTGCTAAAGTTATACGTTTCTGGTCTGGTAAACACGAGAACAAAGGCATTATACATTAACTGGACCAAACTAAAATTGACGTCGTTTAACATTATTTGAGTAACGTTATATAAAAAGTTCGTTTTCTAGCAGCTTCGCCTCATGGCTCTTTCAAGTAAAGACCGTTCACTCGTCGCTCATATTTGCGCTCTCATACACATACAACACGACCTTTGGGCGACTATATGGTATTTAATTTTATTCGTCAGCACATTAATAGATGTACAACCGCTGCCATGTAAGTTTAATTCACATTTCCCCTTTAAAACGGCATACAGTTTCATAGCAATATTCCTCTCACCGAATATAACCGTGTTTACAGTATACCATGGCAAGTCTTACAATTACTCCATAAAACGACTAGAAACGGCCACATTTTTTTCAAAAGCCTTCTTAAAACACATTTAAAATATATATTAAACACTTACTTTGAGACCAGTGATGACTGTCGTCGAAAAGTTAAGAGCACAGATCCAACCTGCTGCAGATTCAGTCAGAGTTTTCCTCAAGAGTCGATTTCCGCCGGCGCCTTCACCACGCGGGGGCTTCTCCAATGGCGTTAGTTTTGGCGCATGTTTGGTAAACCAGCGCATGAAGCTCGTTACCGCCACCTGCTGCTTTGAAATGTCATCGAGTAATGTATGAAGAGTTTGCTTCCAAAACGCGATAAACGACCTTTTTTTATTACTATTATTATTATTATTATTATTATTATTATTATTTTATTTTTATTTTTTTACAAAATTGAGTTCCTGCCAAAATCAGTATTGTATCTGGTCGGTATTGAAATGGCCGTTTTTAATCTTACGCAAAATGCCATATCCGTATATATGTCATATATATATATATATTCAGACAGAATAACACGGCGGATATGGCATTTTGCGTAAGATTATATATATATATATATATATATATATATATATATATAAAGTGTGTACATGCACAGATTTGACACACTTACAATGTGTGTACACTAAAGTCACAGCAACATTAATATTTGTAAAAATGGTCTTTAACATGAAAACAGATGTATGCACTTTTGATTATTGAGTGCAGAAGGTTTTTGGAAATTTAAGCCATTCTTGCCGCTTGCTATTCTAAAGTAAATGATTTTGTTAGGTGGTAATCTGAAATCATTTAGCTGCATACATTTTCATAATCACTTGCAATTTACAGATTTTACAGCTGGAAGAGAGGTGTACATATGTTATAAGCATTTTATAAATGAGCCCAAGAAGGTAAAGTACTACAGGATATTCCTGTGATAGTGTACAACAAAAAGTGATGTAGTAATCCTATCATAATTATCTCTGTTTCAATACTTTTGTATTACCATACAAAAAAAAACAACAGAAAAACAACATATGCCATCTAATGGTAAATTCTTGTGATACTGTACAGCAGAAAAGTGCTATGGTAATCCTGTCATATATAGCTTGTGTTGGTATTACCACAGAAGAATAACAGAAAAACAACATATGCCATCTAATGGTAAATTCTTGTGATACTGTACAACAGAAAGTGCTGTGGTAATCCTGTCATATTTAGCTATGCTCATTTGTTGTGTGGTAAATTTATGTTGTACTGTTGCAGTACCACAGGATTACCACTGGACATTTTTGTACGGGAGATTTGTTAGGCATTGAAGAAAGAGTAGGAGAGGAGGACAGCATCCAAGATGCTGCTGTGAGAGAACCAGCTGAAGCAGCAGGTGAGGTGGACAAAAAGATGTAGTAGCAGGCAGGTAAGAAAGCAGGTTTCAGGACAAGGGAACTAATTTCTATTCTTCTGTTTCTGGCAGATAAGACTTTGGCGACATCCAAAAGCAGCAGACACAGGGGCACTGGATTCAACCCTGAGTGGTTGAACATGCCTCAGTTCATGTCATGGTTGTACGACACACATATGGTGTTAAATTAATGTAATAAAGTTCTGTGTAACCAATTATTAACAGTTTTTTTAACCTTTAGGCATTAGGAAATCCCTTTAGGGGATCCAATCGTATCCCCTATCCAATCGTTCTTTTCATCTGCAAACCCCCCCCCCCTTTACATGAGTGTTAATTCAGCAGTAGAGTTACACTCATGGGACACTGCACACAATTCACAATCACAAAAGTACATTTTTTGCTTTAAAGTCTTGCCGGTTAAACATTTCAAATGCCTGCTGTTCTGATGAGGGCTTTTCCGTTGTGCGTACACCTGAAGTGGCAGAACTGTTGCCAATAGAAGAGCGCGATACTACGATATTTCTGAAAAGCAGATTGTGGAGACATTTTTAACGTCTACGATCAAAAATCATCATATCGCACACATATCATATTTTATAAATATATTTTGAAGTAAGGATCTGCAGGAGGGCGTATAGCTTAAGCATTAACATTAACGTTAACGTTAACCCATCACTAAAATGACCACACGTTAAACTTTGACAGTAAAACTTAACAGAAGCAGTTAAAATGAGTCAATTACATATAATTACAGACCCGTGGATTGTTTGCTTTGTGTTAGCATGCCCTTTGATAACATAAGAACTGTCTAACATTACAATTCAGTACCTTACCGAAATTCCAAACTTTTTTAGTTTAAAGAGTGCACGACATAATCATTGAGAAATTAATTTAATAATATAACAGTTTGGCCACACTGTCACTTACCTTGGTGAAGTTTATGGCTCTGACGATGTAGTACCGTGTCGATCGTGACTACAACTCCAGAAAATTTTGCGTGCTTGTTTCCACAGCTACGGGGTTATGAATAGAAAATGAATAGAATCCTGTTAACTCTGAAGAATTTTTTTGGGGGGCATTTTGCCTAATATTATTATTATTATTAAGAAAGGGGTCGGGGCTGGATTTGAACACGAGACACATTGTGTCAGACTTTCCCATTCATTTTCTCTACAATTCTACCACCAAACCTTGTGAAACTAGTCTTGGGCATTCAGAGGAAGTATAAATAGAAATTTTCCTGTAAACTCAGAATATATTCGAATAATGCATGTATAAATGTGAAGAATTCATTTTCTGTAAAATTCTACACTAAAACCTCATGAACACAGATAGAGATGGTTGTTCAGAAAAAGAATTTATGGAAATGTTCATGTTAACTGAATATTTGCTCCTTTTTTTCTACATGCATTATTAAAATTTCTTCAGTGTTACAATGTATTTTAACAGACTTTATTTTTCCAGAAAACTCCACAGTATAATGTATTTGAATGTAATATAAGTGTATCTTCTATAATGTACAATATAAATACGTTTTGTAAATACTTTTCCCCTGTTTTGGGGCACATTTAATTTTTAACCTTTGAAATATTGATGTTCGTCAGCTTTTTGGCCGCTTTGTGTCTCCGTACCGTAATTCCACTAATAGACGTGCAGCGAAATCCAGATGGCGGTTCACTTGACCGTGGTGTAATCGTGCAGCAGTAGATTCACAGAAGACCCAGAAAATACAACAGACAGCAGCCAACGCACCGATATAATCCAACAAAATCCAAGTAGTCATGCAGAGAAAGTCCCACAGAAACACAGCAGACAACAACAACGTAGTTTACCGGAGAGCAGCGACACCGTGCGTTCACACCGCCGCCGACGAGAGCGTCAAAATTCTGCTATGCAGACTGACAACAAGTAGGGTGTAAGTTCACCTCATGATTTTTTTAAAAAGTGAAAGTAAGAATTGAATTTAATTGTAGTTACATGCAGTGGTGTAGTGGTGCCTGGAGAAGTGTATACACATTAGTTATACACATGTATATACGCAAGCTTAGCATATGCAATTACCGCTTATTTACAGAAAATATATAACGTTAATGCACATCCGCAACTCACCGGAAACATCAACAATCTCACACACCTTGGTCCACGCATCATTTTGCTTGGGAACTAATGTGGTCGGAACCAAAGTTTTACAGGACTGTGTTCTCTGAATCCTCTCAAGGGGTGAACTTCTACGTTCTGATTGGTTGCCGCAGAAATGTGTCATAGACGCCCACACCGTCCAAAACGCGCCGTGTCGCTTCTCGCCACTCGCTCACATTGAAAATGAATGACTTCAGGACAGGACACTTTGACGCTCTCGCCGGCGCCGGTGTGAACGCACAGACAGACGGACACATCAGCGTACGATTAGCCGGAGGTGAAAACCTAAAAACAAACAAACAAAAAACGATGCCATTAAACAGATATTAAAAAGATACTGTATATGCTGTTTGTACATTCATTTGAAGATTGAATACAAAATTATTGCAATATAAAAGCATATTTAAAAACTTTAATTTTGGGTTGGATTAATTGCAA
The DNA here is from genome assembly GCA_012976165.1 of Labeo catla. Taxonomy (NCBI): domain Eukaryota; kingdom Metazoa; phylum Chordata; class Actinopteri; order Cypriniformes; family Cyprinidae; genus Labeo; species Labeo catla. Next base: position 6,563 of record VONZ01003451.1, read on the forward strand.
TATATTTCAGAAGTTTTTTTTTTTAATCAATTGACACCACTAATATATACACACACACATATATATATATATATATATATATATATATCAGTGGTGTCAGTTGATCAAAAATAAAGATAAAACAGTAATATAATGAAGTATAATTAAAATTTAAAATAAGTTTCTATTTTAAAATACTTTAACAATACAATTATTCCTCTGAAAGTTGTTTTTTTATCAGCAATTACACATTTATCAGCAATTTCAGTCACATGATCCTTCAGAAATAATTTATTTTTGAAATCATTCTGAGTTATTTTAAATTGTAATATTTCACAACAATGCTATGCTATTTTACAACAGCAAAGCAAGACCCTAGAAACTAAGACTGTTTGATACACATTACAATGTACTACTTGATAAGGATATTCATGCAGCTGTTTCTGTATCAGCAGTGAACTGCACTTAATTTAAATAAAAACAGAAAAACAGTGAATAGAGTATATTATAGGCTACTACAAAGTTGAATCTGGACACAGAGGAACACAACTGAGGTTGTCTGATATAAAGAGACGTAATCACTGAAACAGATTCACATCTGTAATCTTGAAATATCTGCTAAATGTGTTCCCTATTTTTGTCAACCTGGCAACCATGTGAACGTGCTCTCTCTCTACTGTAGATAAAAGCACTGCTTTTCTGAAAACACCATAAACTTACAGTTTAGTGATCAACACTTCATAATCTATTCTCAGAAAAGTGTCATTGATCAAGTGTTTTTATTTATGAGAGAGAGTCTGTGTATGTATGAATTACTTCCATTTTTGCTGTTTATCATTTATCAGTGCAGCTGTGACTTTAAATGATTCAAATAACAGTGATGTTATAAACTCCTTGCAGAGGAAGATCATGCAGCTCTTCAGCAGTTAAAATATTTTATTGGTAAAATTTGCAGGTCAGTGCTGAAGTTTCTGTGTCTGAATGTGTGTGTGTGTGTGTGTGTGTGTGTGTGTGCCATTGTGGCAGACTACGGTGAGAGACGCACATAGCAACTCCTAGCAACCACCCTGAGCACATTGGCAGCTGCAATCCAACCACCCAAATTTACCTTGGGAACTACGCTGGCAACTCCTAGCAGCCACCCACAGGTGCATTGGCAGCTCCCTAGCAACACTGCGTGCTTGGCTGCATGACAGCCACCCAAATGCCTTGGCAACTACATAGCAGCTCCCTAGCAGCCACCTAGGGCCATAGCAGCCACCCATTACTTTGACAGCTACATGTAGCAGCTCTAGCAACCACCCTAGGTGCGGTAGCAGCTCCTAGCCCAGCCACCCTGGGTACATTGCTTGGCTTCGTGGCAGCAACCACCCAAGTACCTTGACAACTACATAGAAACTCCCTAGCAACCACTCTGAGTACATTGGCAACTGCATAGCAACACTTTTGTTGACTAACTGAATGTGTGTGTGTTTTCTAGTGTGGATCATGGAGGAGAATCCAGGATTACAGCAGGACTGAACAAATGTACGTCTACAAACACACACGCACACACACACACACACACACAGCTGTAGTGATTGTTGTTGTGTTATAAATGTGTCTGTTCTTGTGTTCAGATGCCTGTTTTCTCACACTGGATCCAAACACAGCAAACACTCGACTCAGTCTGTCTGAGGAGAACAGAAAGGTGACAAACAAATATGAGAATCAGTCGTATCCTGATCATCCAGACAGATTTAATGATGTGTTTCAGGTGTTGTGTAGAGAGAGTGTGTGTGGACGCTGTTACTGGGAGATTGAGTGGAGTGGAGATTATGGTGTGTATATATCAGTGTCATATAAGAGCATCAGCAGGAAGGGACGGGGTGTTGAGTGTTTGTTTGGATCTAATGATCAGTCCTGGAGTATGTTCTGCTCTCCTGACAGATACTCATTCAGACACAATAACATACAGACTGATCTCCCTGTGAAGCCCATCATCAGTAGAATAGGAGTGGATGTGGATGTGAGTGCAGGAACTCTGTCCTTCTACAGCGTCTCTGACACAATGAGTCTCATCCACACAGTCCAGACCACATTCACTCAGCCGCTCTATCCTGGGTTTTATGTTGGTTATGATTCATCAGTGAAACTGTGTTGATGAATGAGAATAGACTGATGAGAGATTCTACCCATAATGCTTTGAGCTGATGATGAATCAGTAAGAGTGAGATGTTATTGAGTCTCTTCATGACATTAATACTGCAGCTCAACTTCTGTCACTCAAATAACAGAATAAATGTGTCAGAAATCACCATATAGACAGAAACATCAGTGTGTGTGTATTTGTGATTTTATTGTTGTGTCTCATCAATCATTTGTTTTAGTGTCAAAATGTAAAAATGTCACAATCATGATTGATGAAGAACATGTAATTAATTTCTCTATTTTTGTACAGAAATAATAAAACAATGAAAAATCAACTTGAGATTTTAACTGATGTTTGTATCATGAATATAATCGATTCCTCACAAGACTGAAATGAGTTTCTGACATTATAAAATATGACATTAATCACAGCATTTAATAAAATATATTATTGTAACTACAGTAAAGCTGTAATAAATGATTATAAGATTTTTTTAATAAGTGAAAGAAACTGTCAGAATATATTTTAACATATTTAGATTCATGTTTTAATCACAGTATATTTATAGACAAAAATCATATTTTTATTTACTGTTTTTTTTTTGTATATTGGATTGATATGAACAAGTATTATATTATAGATATAATGCAAACATTACTTCAACTGACATATTTGTATCAACACTTTTTATTACTTTTAATTATTTCAGATTCAATTATTGCAATTATAACAAATAATAAAAAATGTTCTGTTTATAATAATACTCCTGTGCTCTTAAATAAATAGTATGTATGTAATAATGCATTTATTAACAATAATAACAATAATAAATATTAATTTTATATAAGTTAAAAAAACTATGAATATTACAATAGTCATATATCATTAAAAGTCAGCATTTTAATAATAAAATAAAATAATTTTGTCTATTTTTATAATGTAAATTATAATAAATATATTAATAAATTAATAAAATAATAAAAAAGCAATAATCACAACAAAATTATCAATAATATTAATTATAATTTGATTATTAAAATTACAAAAAACAAAACTTAATGCAACAATACAACTTTAATATTTTCTTAACGAAGTCAATAGATATCTTCTTTTTTATTCAGTAAAAGCCAAAATAGTATTTAATATAAGATAATAATAAAATAAAGCTGTTGTAATTGCAATAATAATATTGTAATATAAAAAAGTAAAAACTCAATATTCATTAATAATAATAATAACAATAATAACAATAATAAATGAGAATTTAAATACAAATTTTTTTTTTTTTTACTTACAACTACAAATTGTATGGATTTGTTATCATTTAAATAGTATTTAGCAAAGCTCTTATTATTATTATTATTATTATTATTATTGTTGTTGTTGTTGATTTGTTCTAATTGTTATATTAAAGAAAAAAGTTTTACGATACTATTTTAGATATTATTATTACATTATTAAATACTCCCTTTTTATTTTACAGAACAGTTGGATTATTGCAATTGTATTTTTTTCTCATTTGTTAAATTGATTAAAATAAAAAAAAAAAAGTTTAGTTATTATTATTTTTGTTATTATTATTATTAAATACTGAAATTTTATTTTACAGTGCAATATGGAACAGTAATTTAAGAGTTTTTATTTATTTGCATAATTGGTATATTTACAATAAAGTAATAAATAATAATTACAACAATAATAATAATGATAATAATATTTGATGTTGATGTACAAATTGCAATTACAAAATAATGTTATCTATAACAATAATAAAATATTATAAATGTAATAAGATTATATTTTATTTAATAATATAATATAATAATAATAATAATAATAATGCAAAATATATTTATTTGTATTTTTACTTAATATTATAACAATTGCTATGAATAATAATTATAATAATAGTAGTTGATATTAATGTACATATTGCAATTCCAACATAATTTGTTATCTTTTGATAATAAAATTAAATTAAATTAACAACAACAACAACAATAATAATAAATAATAATAAATAAAAAACATCCATCATATTTAATGTTTTCTTATTATAGCATTTAATTGTATTTTTCCTTAATATAATAAAATAAATAAATAATATAATAGTAATAATAATTGATATTGATGTACAATTACAACAATTTATGTTGAAATAAAATTAATACTTTGTTTATTATTAATAAATACTGACTTATTAAAAATTAATATTGAAATAAGATTTTTTATTGATTGGTTAAATTGTTGTAATTTAAATAATATAATAATAATAATAATAATATAATTTAATTTAACAAATGTTATGATTGCAGTAATCCTATTACACTAAAATAAAAAGGAAGTATTTAATGTTAACAAAAATATTATTATATATTTTAATTATTTAAATTATAACATTTACTATTACAATAATCTTGCTGCACTGTAAAATAAAGTCAGTATTATTATTATTATTATTATTATTATTATTATTATTATTATTATTATTATTTACTGACGTTTTCTTTACAGTACAATGTAATTCTTGCAGTAACTTTTTATTGTTTAAATATCATTTAAAAATAAAGTTAAATTATATTTTGTTGTTACAATTAACAAATTATTATTTAAAATATACCCAAAAACAAATCAATAAAAAAACCTTATTACTGCAGTAATCATATTGCACTTAAAAAATAGTATTTAACAACAACAACAACAACAACAACAATAATAATGTATTATTATTTAATTAAATTAAATAAAATGGTATAATTGCTGTAAAATAAAGTCAGTATTTTAATTCTATTATTATTATTATTATTATTAATGCATATTAAGGTTTTTTATATTTTAATAATATTATTGCATTTTAACATCTTTATGCTATCATCTTACGATAAAATAAAAAGTGGTTATTAATAAAGATTTTTTAAATTGAATAAATATTAAAATAATATTATTGTAATAATAACAGTTTTGATAGATTTTTTAAAATAGTTGTAATTTAAATAATACATTTATAGTTAATTTATTACATTGTTGATATTTTCGTAATGACTTACAATCATAACATATTTCTTATAATATTTGTTATAATTTAAATAACAATAATACTTAAAAATATGAATTTTATTTTATTGTTAAATACTATTACAATAATCATATTGCACTGTGAAATAAAATGTCAGTATGTAATAATAATAACAATAATAATAATAACCAAAATAATTATTTTATTTTGTTTTATTATAAAAATAAAGAAATTTTTAATTGCAGTAATCCTATAATACTGTAAAATAAAAAGTATTTAATAAAAACAAAATATTAATTATATTTTATTAATTAAATTATAAGTTACTATTACAATAATTCTGTTGCACTGTAAAATAATATCAGTATTATTATTATTATTATTATCTACTGACCGTCTATTTACAGTACAATGATTTGTTTAAGTGATAAAATTAAAACAAAGTAAAATTAATATTTTGTTAATAATAAACAGATTTATAAAAGCTTTTCATTACAAATGTGTGAAGATGGTTGATGTGTGTTGTGTTTTTAAAATATGTTATAAACGACTCAAACTCTGTTCATTCATGAAATAAACTGATCTGAAATGTATTTGAAAACACAGCATGTTTTCCTCTGTTTGATTTGTGAAGTTTATTTGTATTTGTAGTTTTTATTCACACATGTTGATCAGGACATTTGATTCACTGAGAAAAATTCTTTTAGATTTGCAAAGTGTAGATTTATTTCTGTCTCACAAACACAAGAGTTTCATCTTGTCAAACTCTTCACTGCAGGAGCACAAATCCTGTTCTGCTCTTCTCCATTTCCGTGCTGTGATTGGCCGGTTTCATCAGAGTGGGGGACACGTGGTGACCCACCCTTCTTTCCTCCTGTGGAATTTATTTGCATAGTCCAAACACAAAGCTAGAAAAGTGTCACTAAAGTTTTACCGGTGCATTTCTCACTTTCCAAACCATAACCAGAATGCATTTGACAATGTTACGAACACATTAAGTCCAAACATGATGGGAAAAGATTGAACTGTCATGCATTCATTTGTCCATTAACAGTTGAGTTTGTGTAAGATGTTGCACTACACATCGCTGTCACCAAGAATACTGATTTCTCTGAATAAGTATAAGATGTGTGTGTTGTAGTAGGTTTGAAAACATAGTTATGAATGAATTTTGATGGATCTTCAAGATCTCTCGTTTCACCCACTGCTGCTGACCTTCCTCCTGCCCTCTTCATCGCTGACTGTAAACAAATCTGTCATTAAAATGCTTTTAACCTCAAACTGAGTACAGTTTGAAAAGCACAGTGAGTTCAGTTTCATGTTCTGCAGGATTCAGATGATGATGACAGTCGTACTGTTGTAGTTTCACAGCATGTGTCCAATTGTCGCTCCACAGATTCGGGCCATATATACTGTATAGTGTCATTCTGCCACATGATATTTATATTTGCCGTCAAACAGTGTGACGTCTGGTCTGTGTCCTTTCCACTGGCATCAGGCCACATACTGTATTATACCTGACTTCCAGTAAACTTTTCTTAAACATGCTTCTCAGTTTTAGGGTTTAAGTGTATGTGAACTCTTATAATTTTTTTTTTTTTTTCTGTATTGTTACTAATTCTAGGGTGTTTATATTTTACTTTAATTGTGTTAATTTATTTTATTATGACTTTATCATTATCATATCAATCATGATGAACAGTAAGAATGATTTGTATAAAATGCACATTACAAACAAAATGTATCATTATTATTATTATTATTATTTATTATTATTGTTAATTAACACGTCACAGCATATTTGGTATGGGCTGGCCTGGAAGAGAAGGGGACAGACTGTGTCTAAACAAGATGATGGAGACAAAGTGGAGCAGAGAGTGTCAGTAACACTGTTAACATCAGTGATGAGAACGGGAGGAAGTGAGGGTGAAACTATACCCAGCTAACACAGTTACGTCGTGACAACGTTACTGGACCGGACCATATTCATCGCAGCGACGTACCAAATAACATTCCAGCGACGTAACTTTGTGATTCCCATATTCGTTGTGGCGACGTTGCAGTGGTGCGTTGTCAGAACGTGCTGAGTACGTCCCAATGACCAAACTGGCATGTTGTGAAGACATAATCTCACGGTCCATATTCCTTATAGACGTACCAGATAAAGTTATACAATTACATTCACTGCTGTAAAAAAGAAAGCCTATGCATAATTCCTACTGGTTTTAATGGTTATAGGAAATTAATTATTATTATTATTTGGTTGTTGTTGTAGATACATTTACAGAAATTACATTTCTGTAAGAGAAACCGACACATAAATTACAATAAAAATTACCTAACAACACTAATTAATTTAACACTATCTAATTTGTTCATATATGAAAACGTAAATGTACTATGCCACTACATTTAGATCACTACCAATTGATTAATTATTATTTATAATAATTTATAAACGGAACAATAATACACAGACACACACACACACACTTTATTAATTATTTATTTATTCAGTAGGTTATGAATGTGTGTATATTTATTTATTTGCAGAAAGAAATTAGATTTGTGAGGGAGTAAGAAAAGAAAACTGGTGTTGATGTGCTTCAAGAAGCTAAATTTAAACAATATTATAATTAACAAAGAGGCATACAGAATTAAAGAAAAAAACAACATTCAAAAAGGACATTATGTAAATGGAACAATATAGATATTTCTGTCTCTTCTTTATTATTTGGCCCACCCAAAATGTTAATCAAATGTTAAATTTTTGTACAAGAAAATGAGCGTGTTGACTTGAATCTAGGATCTCATACTCTGTCCCCAGTTGTGGAGAACACTTTTTCAGACAGTGTTTAGGAGGCCTAAAAGCAGAGGTAGATGGTGAAAGCTGTGAGTTTGTCTTTCTTACCCCACCATGAGAGGGCAGGGTCTTCTGAGGCCTCTGTAGACTGACACTTCTCTCTTCTCTCTCTTTACATTGAAGATTGGTGCAGTGTTTTGCTGTGAAATGAGGTTCTCCTCAGCTCTCTGTCTGCCTCCGCAATGAGTTCTAGTGCAGAGTCAGAGTCAGATTCAGACACTGGATGTCTTGGAAACTGAAAGATGGAATAGAAAATCTGTCATATTCATGAAATAAGATTTTTTTATGTATATATGTATATATATGCAGTACTGTGCAAAAGTCTTAGGCCACTAGTATTTTCATCAGCTAAAAAATGGTTTAAAGTCAGTTAAAGTCGGTCTTTTGCTGTAGTGTGTCAGTAGGAAATATCAGATTACATTTCCAAACATTCATTTTGCCATTAATCGTAATAATCCAGTGAGATTTTTGTTTGCACAAGGAGTCTGACAACAGCGAGTTCATCCAGTCTGTCTGGAATGACATGAAGAAACAGAACAAACTCAGACAGACTAAATCCAGAAGAACTGGGACAAAGTCTCCAGGATGCTTCAAGAAACCTACCTGCAAAGCTGCAGCACTGTTAAAAGTTTTAGGCACTTGTGTAAAAATGCTGTCAAATGCGGATGCTGTCATAAATAGATTTTCTTTATCAATTACCTTCTATTAACTAAATGAAATCAACATTTGGTGCGATCATTCTTTGCGTTTACAGCAGCTTCTGCCCTTGGTGCACTTGTGCTAAATTTTTCAGGTATCTTTGCAGGGAGGTCTCTTGAAGCATCTTGGAGATGTTGAAACAGTTCTTCTGGATTTAGTCTGTTTCAGTTTGTTCTGTGTCTTCATGTCATTCCAGACAGACTGGATAATGGTGAGATCAGATCTCTGTGTGGAGCACTGGCTGTTGCCAGACTCCTTGTGCAAACAAAAATCTCACTAGATTATTACAATTAATGGCAAACAGAATGTTTGGAAATGTAAACCGATATTTTTTACTGACACACTACAGCAAAAGATAGAAATAACTTAATTTAAACCAGTTTTTAGCTGGTGAAAATACTAGTGGCCTAAAACTTTTGTACAGTACTATATATACATGTGTGTGTGTGTGTATTTTGTTTTTTAAACATGACATAGGTACCAAAAAAGTATTACAAAGTCTACTATTGTTGAACTATGTATGTTACATTTAGTTTTTTTTTTAATGAAAATTAAACTTTCATCTTACATTTAAACTTTAAACGCATTCTCAAAGAACTTTGATAATAACTTCCCTCTTTGCTGCCTCTTTCAGACTGTAAATCTCTCCAGCCTTCCTGAGGTATCGTTTGTGACCTTTTCAATTTTCTAAATGAAATGAAAATGTTAAAGTGTATGTTGTACATCAAGTTTCAACATCATTTCTTTTTATGACACACATTTTCATAATTCTGATATGAAGTAATTTTTAAAATCATACATTATGCTTGGTTAGATTATTAATTACTATCTACTAGTCCAGTGGTTCTCAAACTTTTTATACCAAGTACCACATCAGAAAATAGTTGGCCACCATGTACCACCATGATGACCTTCAATGACATTAAATTACAGGAACGTAGTAGGCCTAACTCTTCAGTTACAGCTCTGCACAGTTCAAAAACGAGGCTCCACACTTTGAGAACCACTATACTAGTCTCTATGAGTAATTGAATTGTGAAATACAGCCCTGTAGATTACCTCATGAGCCTTTTGCCCTGTGCGTTCAAAAAAGGCTGCTTGTATGGCTGGTAGGACTGGGTTGACAATACTGATTGCTCAGTTTTAATAGATCTTCATTTTAATAAACTGATAATTGAACTGATTGTTAAATTCTAAAATCAATCTTTTGGTAAATGCAGTTTTCAGCTAATGCAGGAATAAAATATCACTAAACATGACTTGTATCAGGGCTGCCATCCAATAATCACAGCAAGCTTTGACCTTTGTTACTTCTGATAAGAAAAAAGTCTCAGCTTTTAAGTTTTATCATGAAGTACTGTTCTGCCTCTGGAAACATCAAGTGACGATCAGAAACACATTTACAGCATTTATTTAGCATTTAGTCAATGACATTTTCCATATTAAGCTAATAAATAATTAACATTAATTATTTTCAAACATAAGAAGTTGTTGAGAATTGGAAAATATAGAAAATGTCATTGACTAAATGCTTTTATCATTTGTTAAATAGAATCAAAACTGAATGAGCTGATCAAAATTATTTGAAAAAAGAAAATTAATTGATATGCTAATTTTTCATTTAATGATAAAAGCCTTATTGATCTTCAAAAACGAGGAGTGTCTCATCATCATCATCATCATCATTTTGCAGCTGCACAGCCTTTCTCTGGTCTTGCTGCTGAAAATAAAAATCATGTTTTAGTTTTCATACAATGAATTTCACATTTAAAACAAACAAATCATTTGTTCGCAATTGATACCAGATAGATTGAACCAGTAGTTCAAAACAGCAGTTCAGAGCATGACAGCAGGGCAGAGCAGGTTTGTTTATGACTGAGGAATAAATAAAAGCTTAATATTTGGGGTAAAAAGTTTCATTATTAGTTGGGCTAAAAGAATATTATAAATAACTGAGTGAATTTTTGAAAAGAAATGTAAGAATCAGATAATCAGTATAATTTTAAGATGGGTGTCTGGCATTTGGAACACATTTTATAATAAAACTATCATATTTAGAATATTATATTAATCATATATAATAATAAAGTATTGTTTACAATAAATTCATTGAGGTATTGTGCAGTGAATATGTAGGCATTCGTGTGCGGCTATAGGAAAGGCATGTAAAAATGAAGCGATTGTTTTTAACCTGGCACACAGGAAACCGCACAAAACCATTTAAAAAAAATTGAGATTAATCAGGAAAAGCCATCTATTGAAACATCTTGAAAATAATATGTCACTTAAGGTCCTATTTTAACGATTTAAATGCATGGTCTAAAGCGCACGGCGCAGGTGCACTTAGGGCGTGTCCGAATCCACTTTGGCTAGTTTAACAATGGAAAAAACGGTTAGCGCGCCAGGAGCATAGTTCAGAAGGGTTGTAGGTGTAATGAGTCATGGGTGTGTTTGGGACGTAACTTGCAACAAATCTATCTTCTCCCATTACCCTTAAAAGCCAGTGGTGCTTGGACCATTTTGGTTGGTTTAGTTATTTACATGGCGAAATTTGCAAGAGCAAAGACTGAAGGCTTCTTCAAAGATGAAACGGATCTGCTTGTGCTTGAGGTTAAAGCGTACACAATAATAATCTTTAAAGGAGAAGTCCACTTCCAGAACAGCAATTCACAAATAATTTACTCACCCCCTTGTCATCCAACATGTTCATGTCTTTCAGTTTTCAGTCGTGAAGAAATTATGGTTTTTTGAAAAAAAAAATAATAATAAATTCAGTATTTTTCTCCATATAATGGACTTCATTGGTGTCCCAATTTTGAACTTCCAAAGTGTAGTTTAAATGCAGTTTCAAAGGGCTCTAAATGATCCCAGCCGAGGAAGAAGTGTCTTATCTAGCGAAACAATTTTTTTCGGAAAATAAAAATTTGTATACTTTTTAAGCACAAAAGCTGGTGTAACACAGGTTCTGGCATGCGCGTTCACAACGCTACGTACTATTGAATCCCGTCGAAAGGTCACGCAGAATGTAGGTGGAACTACAGAGCCAGTGTTTACAAAGCAAACGAAAAGACTAAGAAAGTGCAAGTAAGTCAAACGCTGTTTACAAACAAAAAGGTACAACGATGTTGAACAATTCTGAAGTTATAGGAGAAAATAACATGGAGTTTTTTGCCATTTTCAACCTTTTTTAACCTTTTTTACACGGACGATGAACTTAGATGTGATTCGTAGTAGTGATGGGAAGTTCGGATCATTTTACCGACTCGGACCTTTGAGTCTTGTTCAGCAAAATGAACTAATCTTTTTTTCGAGTTATTTCGTTCATTTTAGCAAAATATAATGAAAATGTTACGTGTTACTTCCCTAACACATCTACTGCTTACACAAACATTGATCACACTACAAACAAGACAAAACTATAATGCTATAAGAAACAGAAAAGATTCATTCATTGTTTACCTGGGTCTTTAGTCTATGATTAGTTCACCTCACCTCTTATATGACAAGTTTTCGGGTCGTTCGTTCATCACACGACAGCTCCATAAGATGAACGAATGACTCGGAAAAACCCAAAGACTCGAAACAGATGAACTAATTCCAGTACAGAACCTAATAGGATGTTGCGCATGCGCGACTGAACAAATCACTCCCCAAGACGACTCGTTCTTCCCGAGTCACATTAAAGATTTGTTCAAAATGAACGAATCGTTCAAGAACAACCCATCTCTAATTCGTAGCATTGTGGATGCACATCCCAGAGCCTGTGCTACATGAGCTTTTGTGCTTAAAAAGTATACAAATTTTTATTTTTTTGCGAAAAAAATTGACTGATCGTTTAGCTAGATAAGACCCTTCTTCCTCAGATGGGATCATTTAGAGCCCTTTGCAGCTGCATTTAAACTACATTTTGGAATTTCAAAATCGGGCACCAATGAAGTCCATTATATGGAGAAAAAGTGCTTTCATCTGAAGTGCTTTCATCAAAAAACATGATTTCTTTACGACTGAGAACAGAAAGACATGAACATCTTGGATGACAATGGGGTGAGCAAATTATTTGTAAATTGTTGTTCTGGAAGCGGACTTCTCCTTTAACATTGTAATCCTTTCATTTTAAATATTTGGCATGTTTTTGTGCTGCTGTGCATTCCTGTGTGTGTAATAAGCGGGGTGTATGAACAAGCATGTATTACTAAAAAAATAATACTGCGCCATTGACTTTAGACCAGGTTTTAGTTTGTCAATGTGCAGTCATTTTCAGTTACCTTAAAATAGCAATGCTCCAACAATGCACCTAAACACACCTTGTTTTCAGACCAGCCCGCCCATGGGCGAACAGATGGATGCAAGTGCATCTGCTGTTTAAATGACATGGCACTGAACGTGACCATGATAACTGCGTCGGGCTGAAACTAGCAAAAATACTTGCATCGCTCCAGGTGTATGATGGGGCCATTAATGTTACATTTATATTGTTACATACTGTTACATGTGTTATTATAGGGAATAAATAAAAACAGTTGCTAATTTTGTTGCTATATAACAAAATGTAAAATTATTCAAAGAAGCCATGTTACCAAGACGCACCCATGGCTAAATGTTTGAAAAATGTGTAAATGACAGATTAGTTGGATAAATAAGTAATAGATTATTCTTATTTTATTAAATTACTTAAGTACTAGTTGTTGTTGTTGTTGTTGGGTTTTTTTTAAATACGAATTAATAAATCAAAGCAAATGCATGTTAAGAATAACTAACAAGTAGCTCCAAAACATACATGCAAATATAAATATTAATAATAACATAATAGACGTTTACACTAAAATGCACTGGTAATGGGCGTGTCAGTCCCAATTTTAGGACTCCTAAATTTTTGCTCTGCAAGTGTTTCACAAAGCATTTTAGCACCAAAACCAGGTCCTAACAAACAACATAATCAAAATTTAAGCACATTTCAAACCGTGAAAATTATATTTTAGGACCCTGAAGACTGAACTAGAAAAGAAGCTTACATTCTGACACCTTGCTGGGGCATGCTTAAGTGTGTCTGCCACTATGTCCTTCACTTTGGCTTGATGGAGTCCAGGATTGGATCTCATTACTGCCTCTGTAAAATAAAGACCCACAATTATGACACAATATTTTAAAAGGTACTGGAAATACTCATTGTTTTGGATTAACTGACTGATTGAGCTTACTTTTTATGACTTTCATAACATTCATGTTTTGCAGTGGCCTCTTCCCTTTTTTCCCCTTCAGGCTAAATTCTTTCCACACGTTGTAGGAGGCCACTGCCCGCATTACCCGTCGGGTGTTCTCTCCAGAGTTTGGACCTCCAACAAGGCTCAAATGATGTGTCTGCAAGATGGAATACATCTAAATGGATCAGTTGATGTTTTTGTTAATTAACATAAATCTGTTAATTCAGTGTTTCACAGACAGATCACCAGTAACACACCACTCTCTTCCTAAATGTTTCGTCTTTTAGCTTCTCTTCTAGAGAGAGGAGTTCATCAGTGGTGCCACACACATCAAGGCTAATCTCTGCTCGCTGACCAGTCCCATCACCCAGGGCACGAGCATAAAGCTCATACATGGCGGCTACTGAGCTCCTCATTGCCTTCATTTCACACTCCATGCTTACTATTTTTTGTGTGAGGAGGCTCAGGAGGTTATCAGAGGAAAATCAATATTGTTTTGTTAAAATGAAGGTATGTAAAACCAAGACTTTCAAATTAAGTTCTGCATATGTATTCTTTACATATTCCCCATAATCCTCAGCCTTGTCTTAAAGGGATCATTCACCCAGAAATGAAAATTCTGTCATTATTGCTCAGCCTCATGTCGTTTCACCCGTAAGACCTTTGTTTATCTTCAGAACACAGATTAAGATGTTTTTGATTAAATCCGAGAGCTTTCTGGCCCTCCATAGACAGCAGTGTAACTGAAATGTCCCCTCAGTGAATCAAGTGAGACAGAGAGATGTGCAGAGCAGGAGATGAAAGGAACAGGATTAAGAACTGCTGCTTCAGAAC
>VONZ01003452.1:0-21276 GCA_012976165.1 Labeo catla
AAGCCTGCCTTGTAGAGGGGGCTCTGGACTGAGTGATGGTTTCTATCACAGCCTGTGGAAGGCCGGAGAGGTCTGACGCGTCCCATCCAGGAACCAGACGTGCAGGTTCCACAGGTCGGGGCGCGGGTGCCAAATTGTGCCCATCCCCTGAGAAAGAAGGTCTCTCCTCAAGGGGATTTTCCAGGAGGGGCTGCCGTGAGGGAAATGAGTTCTGGAAACCAGGTCCGGGTGGGCCAGTATGGCGCAACCAGCAGAACCTGCTCCTCGTCCTCCCTGATCTTGCACAGTGTCTGTGCAAGGAGGCTCACTGGGGGAAAGGCGTACTTGGGCCCAGGAGGCCAGCTGTGTGCCAGTGCGTCCCTGCCGAGGGGAGCCTCGTCGAGGGAGTAAAACAGCTGGCAATGGGAGGATTCGGGGGAAGCAAACAGATCTATCTGGGCCTCCCCGAAATGGCTCCAAATCAGCTGGACTGTCTCGGGGTGGAGTCGCCATTCTCCAGGATGGGTGGACTGCCGTGAGAGCTGGTCGGCTGCACAGTTGAGTTCTCCTGGAATGTGAACGGCACGTAGCGATTTCAGCCACGTCTGACTCCATAGGAGCAGATGGCGGGCGAGTTGTGACATGCGACGGGAGCGTAGACCACCTTGATGGTTGATGTAGGCTACAGTCGCTGTGCTGTCAGTGCGAACAAGCACGTGCTTGTGACGCAACGTCGGTCAGAAGCGACGAAGGGCCAGAAGCACAGCCAACAACTCTAGGCAATTGATATGCCATTGCAGTCGAGGTCCTGTCCAGGAGCCCGATGCTGCTTGCCCGTTGCATACAGCACCACAACCCGTGGAAGAGGCATCCGTGTATACCACAAGATGCCTGGAGACTTGTCCCAGGGGGACTCCGGCCTGAAGGAAGGCCGGGTCTGACCACGGGCTGAACAAGCGGCGACACTGCGGGGAAACGCCAATCCGGAGTGTGCCATGGTGCCATGCCCATCTCGGGACTCGATCGTGTAACCAGCACTGAAGCGGTCTCATATGAAGCAGGCCGAGCGGCGTCACTGCGGCTGCGGCTGCCATATGCCCCAGGAGCCTCTGAAATGTTTTGAGAGGGACCGCTGTTTTGTGTCTGAATGACTCCAGACACTTCAGCACTGACTGCGCGCGCTCGTTGGTGAGGCGGGCTGTCATACTGACCGAGTCCAGCTCCGCACAGAGAAAAGAGATCCTCTGCACTGGGGAGAGTTTACTCTTCTCTCGGTTGACCTGAAGGCCCAGATGGCTGAGGTGCCGAAGCACCAAGTCCCTCTGTTCGCACAACAGATCTCGCGAGTGAGCTATGACAAGCCAGTCGTCGAGATAGTTGAGGATGCGAATGCCCGTCTGCCAAAGAGGGGACAGGGCAGCCTCCGCGACTTTCGTAAAGACACGGGGAGAGAGGGAGAGGCCAAATGGAAGCACTTGTACTGATATGCTCGACCCTCGAAGCAAACCGTAGGAAGGGTCTGTGTCGAGGCAGAATCGAGACATGAAAGTACGCGTCCTTCAGGTCGATGGCTGCGAACCAATCCTGGGGACGAATGCATGTTAACATGCGCTTCGTCGTGAGCATCTTGAACGGCAGCCTGAGAAGGGACCGATTCAGGGCTCGAAGATCCAGGATGGGTCTTAACCCACCGCTCTTTTTGGGCACGATGAAGTAAGGACTGTAAAACCCTGACTTCATCTCGGCTGGAGGGACAGGCTCGATTGCGTCCTTCGCCAGTAGGACTGCAACCTCCGCACGAAGCACAGCGGCATGTGTGTCCGAATGGACAGAAGTGGAAAGGACGCCTCTGTACCTGGGCGGACGCCTGGCGAACTGAATCGCATAGCCGAGACGTACCGTCCGAATCAACCACCGCGAGGGGCTGGGAAGCTGAAGCCAGGCTCCCAACCTGGTCGCCAGGGGTATCAAAGGGACGTTGACCGACGTGACCGCAGTGGGGCAGCCTGGGGGGGGAAGGGGAAGAGGACTGATCCCAGAAGGAAGAACGTCCTGGAGAAAAGTCAAACTGCACTGGGCAGCGCTTACCTTCTTCCCTGGTTCCCGCGCTGGCGACATCAGGCTCCGAGTCCGAATACGAGGATACACTTCTTGGGCGCTGCTCAGAGAGGGAACCCGGGGCCTGTTGCCCGCGTCAGGGACACCTCGCAGATCTTTGCGGGTGACCGGTCCCTGAGACGCAGGCGGCGCCGCTCTCCCGCGGCCAGCCAATCTGGCGCGTGCACCTCAGCAGGGGACGGAGCTGGTTGTTTGGAAGCCGCAGGGGGCGCCCTCGGCGACGAGCAGGCGGAGGTGGGGCCCCGCGGACGTGGTTAGAATGTCGCGGCGGGGCAGGATGTGTTTGATCGCCTGCGTCTGCTTTTGAACCGCCAAGAACTGCTGGGCGAAGTCCTCGACGGTGTCGCCGAGTAGGCCGCCCTGGGAGATAGGAGCGTCGAGAAACCGTGATTTGTCGACATCTGCCATCTGGGCCAGGGTCAGCCATAGATGTCGCTCCTGGACCACCACGGTGGACATCACCTGACCAAGGGAACGCGCCGTCACCTTCGTGGCCCGAAGGGCGAAGGCGGCGTGGAGTTCCTCCATTGCACCCTGGTCAGGACCCCTCTCGTGCAGGTGTTTCAACACCTTGGCCTGGTACACCTGTAAGGTGGCCATGGCGTGCAAGGCGGTGGCAGCTTGTCCAGTGGCGCGGTAAGTCCGGCCCGCGAGAGCGGACGAGAACTCACACGTCCTGGAGGGGAGATGAGACCGATCCCGCCAGATGGCAGCGCTGTGCGGGCATGCACCGCGACAGCGCGCTCAAACTGAGGGACCGTCTCATAACCCCGGGCTGCACCGCCATCGAGAGGGGCGAGGGGAGAGGAGCTGGGACGTGGACAAGAAGAGTGCGGGGCTCGCCAAGTCCTCACCAGTTCCTCATGCACCTCCGGGAAGAAAGGCACTGGGGGAGAGCGCCGTGGCGCCGCGGGAGCCTTCCCCAGATACCAATCATCCAGCCTAGAGGGACCGGCCGGAGGTGTTTTGGGCACCTCCAAACCGATCTCCTTGGCGGCTCGGAGGAGCATAGCCGACAGTTCGGCATCCGTCTCAGACGGAGCGGCAACCGCAGAGGGGTGCCGATCCGCCGAGTCGTCTGCCTCACCGCCTGACTCTCCCTCTGATGCTGCAGCAGACATCTCGATCTCCTGG
The DNA here is from genome assembly GCA_012976165.1 of Labeo catla. NCBI lineage: Eukaryota > Metazoa > Chordata > Actinopteri > Cypriniformes > Cyprinidae > Labeo > Labeo catla. The sequence goes on from VONZ01003452.1 coordinate 3,232, forward strand.
GGAGCGCCAAAGGAGATACCCAGCCCGCTGTACGGGGAGGTAACTGCTCTGACAGCTCAACGGGACCGCGCGGTGATGCAGAAGTCCGCGGGGCTTTAGAAGCCGACGGAGCGTTCTGCACGGTCACCTGAATGTCCCCCGAGTGTCTCGCCGCGGCAGCCGAAAAACCTTGACGGCTCAACGACTTACCGCGAAAAGACAACAAGGGGTGCCTACTCATGAATGAGCGGCGGGACTTTAATGCGGCCATAGACATACGTTCGCAATGAACGCATATACTATCCATGAACGTTGCCCCAGCGTGCTCTCGGCCCAGGCACGTGAGACAGCGATCATGTCCGTCCAGAGAGGCGAGGAAACTACCGCACCCGGAAGCGCACGGCCGGAGAGGCATTCTTACCGGGAAAAATGCCCTCGACAGCCGTGAGAAATTCACTCTTTTGAAATCCCGGTCCGCCCAGGGAGGAACCGCGGCACAACTGTGCACTCAAACGGGGCGCTCGCTGGAATGCGGGAGGCGTTGATGCCGTGAAAATGGCAGCCCGCAGGATTATGCTAACGGCTACCAAACGCTCTTTTAGAAGCAACTCTTTCAGTTGTTTGGCAGCACGTAGCAGAGAGAGTGATAACTCGGAACTCTTTTTTCTTTGTAGTTGTTGTGTTGGCTCAGGAAACGAAGGCTCCAAAAGCAAAAGTCTGAATGAGTGGTTGCCCGCCGCCATCTTATATACCCGTATGTACGGGGGAGTGGCTTGGCATGCAAATACCACTCGCCAATGTTCATGAATGTTCATTGGCCTTTTGAATAAGGCTTGGAGATGATTGGACTCTCAAGCGAGTTCCCATATGTAACGTCGTAGTGAAACGACTGAAGGGGAACAGTAATTTCCATTGGCTCCACAATTACAGCACTTTGCTGCATGCCCTTCAGTGAGTTTGCACTTAAATTAAACTTAGCTACACTTTTGCTCTGTTTGCTGTGATGGATGCACCAGATAGTAAGGAACACTTGATAGTGGCTCTTTCAATCTTTCACAAACATTTAAAACTGCATGAATAATAGGAATCCTGTTGCTAATGTACCTGACTTTCCAGTAGAAGCAGGTGCCCCCGGGGCTCCCTTAAGTTTTGAAAGCAGGAATTCCTTGTCATTTTTTTTAGCTCACTGTTTTAGCTCACCTCTTCCAGGTATTTAATGCAATCCTCAAGGTGTTCAATATTCTGTCGATCCATCTTGGTCTGTTCTTTTAGTTTTGCCAACTCCTATATTCCTGTTGGTGACAATAAACATTTTTTAAATGAACAATGTTCTTGTATATGTATTCTCTCATCCTGTGTCCCTTGTTAGGAACCTAGCAATTTTGTCAATCATTAAGTTGTAAATAACATTTAATTTCTTAAACAGAAAGATCCTTTCACTTCATAAGACCTCAGTGTATCAGCTAAAGTTGCGAGGAATATTTTGATGTTGCATGTATTTGCTTTTTGAACCTTCTTTCCTTATTAACTTCCACTGCTTGACTTTTCAGCTAAAACTAAATTTCTCCAATTGTGTTCCGCTGAAGAAAGCATGTCACATTGGATGGCCTGGAGTGAGTCATTTATCAGCTAATTTAAATTTTTAGTTGGGCTATTTCTTTTAAAAGCATATGTTTTGGTGTGCTTAAAACATTTTAAATGCATGTTGCAAAATAAAAGTAAACACTTGCAAAAGAAACTGAGACAGAAATATATTATATCTATTAAATACAATAATATATTAATCCATGATGTAACAATAATTATAAAAACATCAATAATATGTATTATTATTATTAGATATATTTTGGCAATAAACTCAATTTTGCATTTTTACTGTGGTATAGAGAACTGTGTAAAATAGCAGGTTTTAATTTCAAGCACTGGTTGTTAGACTATTAACACAAACATGATTTACATAATTTCCTCTGGGAATATTTGAAAAGAATATCTTCTTTTTCTTTGGCACAACAGGGACATCATCCACATCTTGTTGTAGGATATCATTCGCAACCGCACCATCCACAACTTATACGTCTTCTTTACCTTCCTTGGCCTCCATCCCCCCACCATGTGCTCTTTTGCTGAAACCAGTTTCCATCTAAAGTTGCGAAAAGCAAATAACATACACCATGTCACGTTCATAAATTCATTCGTACATTCTAGCTGTAGTTGTGTTAAAGCTAACTGACATTAAATAGCTAAACCCTAACTTTACTTAGGTAAAGACTGATGATGTTAATGTTCCTAAATAAAAAAAAAAAAAAAGTTACATGTTTGGCTTACCTCACATAGCGAACTTGGTGGGTACCTTGTTTCTTTGATGCTCCTGTATGTTTTCCGTGTCGTCTGTTTTACTACCATGATAAACGCGGGACAGTCAGGTAACGTTACACAAGTCACGCGCATCCGGTCGCCGCCAAAATGTAAAGTGGCATGACATTTGAATGTGGTACACGACAGATACTGGTTGGGTTGTTGGCTTAGAAGGCAGTTACAGATGACCCGGTTATTGCAAGAACTCCTTTAGAATATTAGAAATTATGATAACACGAAAAAAACAATAGTTACATAAACAATGTAATAATACGAAAACGTCATTTCAGATCTTATTTGAAACTAGACTAAACAAATACACCTATATATATATATATATATATATATATATATATATATATATATTAGGGATGTCACAATACTCAATATAACATTGAACCGTTTGGTACGACATCCGCGGTTCAGTACGCGTTTGTGAATTGCACTTTTTTCGATTTCAAATAATTTCCTAGTTTTATTTCTCTCGAAATTTGCTGTGTGTGCCCACGATTTCACGTGCTGAGATGAGGAAACGCTTCCCGCTTATATTTGAAAAATCAACACACGCAGAGCATCTTCCATTCTAATGACATGCAATGATAAGCCTTTCTAAACCTGTTGTCCAACAAAAGAGCACATTATAACTTATTTTTACTTCACAGCATCATTTGAAATAACTTCCTTTTGTGATCTGATGTGGATTCTTATCATAGAATGAGGCAGAGAATAAATTCTACTCTGTATGTCAATTATGGCTTACAAATATCATTATGAAAATCATTATGAAAATACCTGAGATGGCTTTAAGAACACAAATAAACCATATATTATTGCAGACGAGTGTTTATTGTCCTTACATTTCATCATTCAAAACATTTAACGTTATGCCTTTATCCATATTAGAGCTGGAACGGAACGTTATCAGTGCTACGTGAATTGTCTGCTCGAGGGCAATCTCTGGCATCCAGTATGAATAAAACCCATTCTATTCTGCGTAAAAATCGGAAAAATAATGCCTCTCTCAAAAGAATATTAAGCAGACATTTAATAATCCACGCTTTTTCCAGTGTACAGAGGTTTACAGAAGTATTTTGTGTTTAATTAGATGCACAAAAAAAAAAACACTCTGATGTGGCAAGCTATCAAAACCTAACCGAACCGAAAACCGTAGTTAAAAACCGAGGTAGGTATTGAACCATGGACTAACTGTATTGTTGCATCCACAATATATGTATATAATTGTTACTATTATTCGTATTATTATTATTATTATTGTTGTTATTGTTATTAATACATTTTGCATTAATGAAGTGGACCTGTTTGGATGAAGTCCACCTGTATTGCATTTGTAATGGAATGAGTGAGACGAGAGGCGAGCGGATCCATTCACGAGCTTTTATTAAAGGGACGAGACAGATACATGGTCGAAAACAGGCAGGGTCAAAACAACAGCAAGCAGGTGTGTCATAGGCGAGACGAGCGAATAATCCTTATAACGAGCGATAGTCCAAAAAGGCAGGCGGCGAGACAGTCGAAAACGAGATGACCAGGCGAGAGAACTAAACACTGGGAACTTGGAAACTAGGAAACACTAACAATGGAAATCACAACAACAATACTCCGTGGCTTGCATGGGGAAAGTCCCCCCCCCAAAGAGTGGCTTCCAGACGCTCCAAATGAACAACAGTCCAGGGGAGCGGTGGGGCGGGAGCGAGACGAGGCGAAGGCTGGAGGGCCAGGTCCATGAGGAGGACCCGGTGATTGAGGCAGGACCGGCGGAGCAGGAAACGTGGGAGCCCTCCAGGGCGGAGCCAGAGGTGAAGCAGGAGCCCTCCAGGGCAGAGCAGGCACCCGCGTCAGGGACTGGGACCTGGGACCTGGGAAGAGCAGGGATAGAGGTGGCAAACAGAGGAGCAGGTGGGGCAGGAGCCCTCCAGGGCGGAGCCGGAGGTGCAGGAGCCCTCCAGGGCAGAGCAGGAGGCGTAGGGGCCCTCCAGGGCGGAGCCGGAGGCCGAGCAGGAGGCGCAGGAGCCCTCCAGGGCAGAGCAGGAACCCGCGTCATGAACTGGGACCTGGGGAGAGCAGGGACAGAGGAGGCAGAGAGAATAGGGAGAGAAGCAGAGAGACCAAAGGATAACGCCGCCTCCATAGGAGGAATTGGCGCAGCTTCTCTGATGGAAGAGGCCTCTGGAGCGGACTTGAGACCAGACGGGGCCTCTGGAGCAGACTTGAGACCAGACGGGACCTCTGGAGCAGACTTGAGACCAGACAGGACCTCAGGAGCAGACTTGTGAACAAACGTGACCTCAGAAGCAGGCTTGTGAACAGACGTGACCTCCGAGGCAGATTTGTGAACAGACGTGACCTCCGAGGCAGATTTGTGAACAGACGTGACCTCAGGGGCAGACTTGTTAACAGACATGACCTCAGAAGCACAGTGTGCAGCCCACACACACCAAATGGCAACTGCCATTAAGGGAAGAGCAGCGGCGGCTGGCAGGACCTCTTTAATGGTGGTTTTAGAAGGTGTTGATGCCACTGGGAAGTTTGCTGCCCTCACTGATACTAGTGGTGGGTCCAGCACGCTGGCCATCATGATAGGCCGAGACCTTGTGATGTCAGACGAGACATGGCGTGGCTCTGGGCGGTCAGACGAGACGTGACTTTGCCCTGGAACAGCAGCAATAATTTCACTTGGCTCATGAAGATCAGCTGTGGTTTGACTTGGTTCGTGGAGATTGGCTGTGACTTGACTTGATTCGTGAAGATCGGTTGTGGCTTGGCCTGGCTTGTGAAGACCAGTAGTGAACTGACTTGACTCTTGGAGATCAGCAGTGACTTGATCTGACACTTACCTTGACTCCAGGATGCACGACTGTGACTTTGCTTGACTCAGAGGCGAAGCCTTGGCTGTTGTCGCGAGGAACGGCAGCTTTGACGTTGCTTGACTGACCAGGAACAGCAGCAGTTTGACCGACACTGGAACAATAACAGCTTGAGCTTGACTTGAAACTTGACTTGGAAACTTGACTTGTTCGGAAACAGCAGCCGTAAATTGACTTGACTTGCGGGAAACACAGCTGCAACTTTGACTTTGACTCCAGGAAACACATGCCGCAACTTGACTTGACTTGGAAACTTGACTTGGCTCAGGAACGCAGCTGTAACTTGACTTGGAAACTTGACTTTGACTGTAGCCAGAACGCGACTCAGGAAACACAGCTGCAACTTGACTTGGAAACTTGACTTGACTCAGGAAACACAGCTGCAACTTGACTTGACTTGGAAACTTGACTTGACGCCGCCGCCATCTTGCGAACTATACTATACAGTCCGGGATGGTGGAATAATTGGCAATGGCCAGAAACTCACGGATGTGTTGTTCTAGAGTGCGTGCTCCTTGTTTGATCCTGCAAAGAATTCTGTCTGTGTCTATTTCAGTTGATTGTCCGGGGGTGAAGCTGCTGGATCCTGTTGTGACAGAGTATTCTGTAATGGAATGAGTGAGACGAGCGGATCCATTCGCGAGCTTTTATTAAAGGGACGAGACAGATACATGGCCGAAAACAGGCAGGGTCAAAACAACAGCAAGCAGGTGTGTCATAGGTGAGACGAGCGAATAATCCTTATAACGAGCGATAGTCCAAAAAGGCAGGCGGCGAGACAGTCGAAAACGAGATGACCAGGCGAGAGAACTAAACACTGGGAACTTGGAAACTAGGAAACTAGGAAACACTAACAATGGAAATCACAACAACAATACTCAGTGGCTTGCATGGGGAAAGTCCGGGGCTTTTATAGCGCGCCTGTTTGGCTACAGGAGGCAACGCAATCGGCGCAATGGGTGATGGGAGTAGTAGTCCGGGGTGCAAAACAACAGTCTGTGTGTAGTGACAGGGTGAGAGCGACATCTGGCGGTGAGCGGCCCGCAGGACACAGACCAGATTCGTGACAGTATTAATGGCCTCATTACTTTGTGAAACGTTTTGGTCAGTCACAACATGTTTTATGCAGGTTGCTCTGTATAGTATGAAAACTGATATTTTCATGTGTTACGGTTTTTAGCATTTTACCTTCTTTTTTGGCAGGGTCTGTAAGCGTCACAAAAGTTCCCCACTTTCTGTGCGCAATGGCTCAATATTCATCAATTCTGTGAAATGGCTTGAGTTTATGTACAGGTGCAATATTTATTTATTTATTTGATTGTTTGTTTGTAAAGTGCACAAAAATAATAAATACTGTAAATGTGTCAGAATTAGCCAACAAGAATATTTTCTGTAATCGCTGGAGAATGACACTAACTAAATAAATAAATAAATAAACAATGCATAATAAGAAGATCAAATCATAAAACTACAGAAAAGCAATTGCAAATGTTCAATACATTTTTCATAATAAACCATGTAAAACCTAAGCTTATTATATATTATACAGTATACTTAAAATGTAGCATTAAAAAATATAAAATGATTATAGTTTGACAGGTTTACATCCCGGCTAACAAAAAAAGGTCGCCACAACGTCCCCTGAATGGCATCTGCGAACGTCCCCTGGACGTCATCGTGTAGGGTTTTTTGGACGTCATGAGGACGTCGCAAGTTCGTTCGCGGGACGTACCAGGGACGTTCGCGGAACGCGCGGAGGATGAAACGGGGACGTTCCCAAGACATACCACGGACGTTCGCGGGACGTTCATGAAAACATTGTGGGGACCTATTGCGATCGTTCGCTAAAGGTCATTTTAACATATGTAAACCTGTCATTGGATCAGACAAAATTGAACTACCCAAGGAATAAACACACAAGCAATAGTACGTTAACAATACTTTTTTATTTGTTAAAATATTTTTCTTTATTTGGTTTGTGTGTGCGTCTGTCTGTCTTCTGTCTTGTGTTCCAGATGTTAGGTTCGAAACCTACAAAAAAAAATGAACAAAAATCAGCAATGGTTTTAAACCTTGACTTCATTTTCACATAATGACATAATATTCTATAAAACTGAATCAACTGACTACACTTTATCTGCGCGAATGCGACCTGTGTAGAATTTCCCAATGTAATAAGTAAATTAACCGATGAACAGATCAAAATAATAATAATTTTTGCCAGATTGCATGCTGTGATGTATCTCAGTAGAATTTTGGTACCGCAGACTCAGACTCACTGGAGAGACACAATTTCTTTTGATGGTTTTTACTAGTTTTTTTTTTTTTTTACAATTTCAGCTGAGGGTGTTTTTATGTTTGTTTGTACCGATAGCGAATGTTACAAAGCGGACCAAATGCGGACCTAATAGGACGTTCGCAACGTCCGTTTGCTAGGATGACAATTCTTCCCGTTGTCCTCTAACCTAAAACAACAAAATGAACTCATTCAGTAGTAGTATGATTTTATATGTCTACCATCGTTTATCTATTGAAAAAGATTTGCAAATACTGCTGACAATTTGGATTTAGACCATGCGGTCTGAAATTTAGCGCACATACAAAGATATCCGTACCAAATGGGCTTTTTGTGTGTGTCTCAGTGTGTGTTTTCACCATATGGAAATTCAATATTTAAGTTAAATATCTGTCAATATTTTAATCGTTTCAACTTTAAGGGGCCAACACTTTTCAAATTCCAACTGTCAAAACTCCCAGAATCCTTTGAGACTCAATCAAGCTTCCCTTCTATGTACTGTATTTCTAATCCTTTTAAACTCTTTCAAACTCATCTATCTATCTATCTATCTATCTATCTATCTATGGCTAGCAACCAGAATCATGCTAGCAATATGCTAGTAACTTGCTAATCATGCTAGAAACATGCTAGTAACTTGCTAATCATGCTAACAACATGCTAGTAGCTTGCTAATCATTATAACATTATGCTAGTCACATGTTAATCATGTTAATAACATGCTAACAACATTCTATCTATCTGTCTGTCTATCTATCTATCTATCTGTCTATCTCTGACAGACTGTATTGCCTTCAAAACATCCAGACGTTAACCCTTTAAAACTACTTTAGAATTCAAACTATTTCAGACTTCAGACTGAAAACCATCAAACTTAAAACTTTTTAAAACTTCTTAAACTTTTTAAACTTTATAAACTTTTCAAACTTTTTAAAACGTTCTGTTCCGGCTTTCTCAAGCCAACTTAAAGTTTGTCTCGACAAACTTTTTTATCTAGTTACAGATTTGTTGTCGAATGGTGATCCACCAAATGCAGATTAAAACTAAAGTAACAAACATGTTTTGAAAATGTTAGAAGTTAATATTTGTGTACAAATGTAAAAGTATTTGTACTTAGTTACTTCCCATCTCTGAGACTAAATTATTAATCATGCTAGAATCATGGTAACAATATGCTAGTAACTTTCTAATCTTGCTAACATGCTAATCACGCTAATAACATGCTAGTAACTTGCTAATCATGTTAGATCATGTTAGTCATGTTAGAATCATGCTAGTAATGTGTTAGTAACTTGCAAATCATGCTAACATGGTAGTAACATGATAATCATGCTAGAATCATGCTAGCAGCATGTTAGTAACATGCTAATCATGCTAGAATTGTGGTAGCAACATGCTAGTAAAATGTTAAGCATGCTATTAACATGCTAACAACATGCTAATCATGCTAACAACATTATAGTAACTTGCTAATCACCCTAGAAACATGCTAGCAACATGTTAGTAACTTGTTAATTATTATAACATCCTAGTTACATGTTATTCATGTTAGTAACATGCTAACAACATGCTATCTATCTATCTATCTCTCTATCTATCTGACTGTATTGCCTTCAAAACATTCAAACTTTAAGCTTTTAAAACTACTTTAAACTTCAAACTATTTCAGACTGAAAACCATCAAACTTAAAACTCTTAAAAACTTCTTAAACTATAAACTTTTTTAAACTTTTTAAACTTTCTGGTTCGGCTTTCTCAAGCCAACTTAAAGTTTGTCTTGACAAACCTTTTTATCTAATTACACAATTGAAGCCTCATTTACTGAATTCATGTGACTTCGGCAGTTTGATACATGCTCCGAAATAGGGCTGTCAAATGATTAATTGCAATTAATCGCATACAAAATAAAAGTTTGAGTTTGCCTAATGTGTGTGTGCTGTGTGTAATTATTATATGTAAATACACACAACTTAATGTATATATTTAAGAGATGTACAAAATATTTGTATTTATTTATAATATAAATGTATAAAAATTATAATAAATACATATACTTGTAAATATTTCTTAAATTTGTACATGAATGTGCTTGGGATTATATATACATAATAATTACACACAGTACACACACATTTATTAGGCAAACTCAAACTTTTATTTTGTATTTGATTAATCCTGATTAATCTTTTCACAGCCCTACTCTGAAACACTGTTTTGAAACAACTGATTCACAAAAGTTTCGAGCTTCACAAAGCAGTGCACTAGTTCATGCAGTTGCTCATTTAGTAAAGCCTGTTAAGTTTGAGGTTTTCACAATATCATAACTAAGAACATATCATTTCACTGTATGTATGCCAGTTCTTATTAAGGAAAAAATGTTCACAACTAAACAGAAAACCAACTGGTTTGCTTTAATATTACAGGATACAATTAACAACAAACGGCCAGAGATTACTGTACTGCTGTAGGCTACTTTAAATATAGTCTAATAATTACTGACAGTTTTATTTCAATAAAAAAATTTGTCTTCATAACATATTTAAACATTAATCATTACCAAGCAAAGTACCAAGTAAATAAATTTCACTAGAGATGGCTTACTTATCAATGGGTTATGGACACTAAATGATTTAAAAGTTTCCTGAGCTAAAAGTAATGTTTAACTCACGTGCCGTAGCGCTTTAGCCTGTTATCTCTGCTTACAGATATATTGATGGTTTTGATGCTTTAAATGTTTTGATGCATCTTGTTTTGTGCCATTTACCTGGGGTTAACATATATTTGTCTCTTTTTTGCTTTAGACCAGATGGTGCTGAAAGAGGGGAGTCAAGATCTGAATCAAAACAGAATAGAATGAGAAACAGCTTGATTTCATAACTAGAGAAAAATCTTTCAGTTGTTCAGAGACTGAAAAGACTTTCATTCAAAAAAAAAACTCAGAAGACAGCAACTAGAAAATGTTTCACCTGCTGACAGTGTGGAAGGAGTTTTTAATCAAAAAGGAAATCTTAAGCCTCACACTGGAGAGAAGCCTTACACGTGCTCTCAGTGTGGAAAGACCTTCACACACCAAGGAACCCTTTATACCCACACAAGTTTTCACACTGGAGAGAAGACTTACTGTACATCTGCAAACTGTGTGGAAAAATGCTGAACCAGAAAGGTAATTTTCAGACTCACATGAGAACTCACAATGGAGAGCAGCCCTTCATGTGTGATCAGTGTGGAAAGGGTTTCACGCGTACAGAAAGCCTTAATAATCATATGAGGATTCTCGAGAGAGAGAGCTGCTGTATATGTCATCAGTGTGGAAAGAGTATGGTATTCGCCTTAAGAAGCACATAGTGACTCACACTAGAGAGAAGCCTTTTATGTGCCCTCACTGTGGAATGAGTTGCACAAACAACACAAACCTTGAAGTGCACTTGAGAGTTCACGCTAGAGAGAAGCCTTAGACATGCAAACTGTGTGGAAAGAGCATCACAAAAAAAGGATCCCATTACATGAGGACTTACAGTGGAGGGAAGCTTTTCACGTATCTTTAGCATGAGAAGACTCTGGTATAATTAAATAGATTTGAGAAGTCTATGTAGATATGAAAAATCAGTGAAAACATCAAGAGCAGAATATTCTTCAGGGTTAATTGCACAAAATGCCCATAGTCCACAGGTTTTATTTAAAACTATAAGTACTATAATAAAAAGTACTATAATAAAACCAGAGAGCAGCATTGGGCCTGATCTATCAGCAGATGCATGTGAAATGTTTTTGAAGTTTTTTATTTAAAAAAATTGAGGACGTAAGACTGTCAATCACCTGTTCATTAAGTGGGTCTATACCTTTTTTAAAATCTCTAATCTGTCCAAAACTAGCTATATCTGTCATGATCTGGTCGGTGAGCTGCGGACCGCTCACCACCAGATGTCGCTCTTGCGTTTTGTCACGCACGGACTGCCACACTACACCCCGGACTACACTCCCCATCAGCCATTGCACTTCCTCCTGTCCAATCAGAGACTGTATAAATACCCCGGTCTTCCTGTCACTCCTGGCCGTGTATTGAATTGATTTGTATTTTCCATAGCTTTCGTGCTAAGCGCATCTCCTAGTTTTCCCCCCGTGTCTTGTTCCCCGTTGTCTAGTTTTGAACTCTCGCTCGTCTGACCACCCTTCTGCCTAGCCCCTGTTGGATATCGTTCGCCGCTGGACTGACCCCCGCCTGGTTTAGGATTTTTCGTCGTCTTGCTGTCCATGTACCTGTCTGCTGTTGCCCGACCCTGCCTGCCTGTGACCATGTCTATGTCTCGTCCTCCTAATAAAAGTCTGCACTTGGATCCGCACGTCTCTCGTTTCCCTCCCTACGTGACAGAATACTCGGCCACAACAGGATCCAGCAGCTTTTCCCTCGGACATTCAGGTATGAACACCACAAAACTGTTGTTAGCCCTCGAGCAGGGCACACGAACGCTCGAGGGCTACATTCAAGAATTTCTGGACATTGCTCATTACTCCGATCTCCCAGACTGTGTTTTAATAGATCTGTTTCACGAGGGCATGAATCAGCCGCTCAACTCACGGCTCCGTCGTGAGGCTCCGCGTTCTTCACTTGAGCGTTTTTTGGATTATGTTTTGTTGTGTGTGGGATCGCCGTTTACTGTGGGTGTCGCGGAGGAGGAACGCGACAACGCGGTAATGGCGGCCACGCATCCCGCTGACGGTATGGTGGCCGCGCCGGAGCGCGAAGCCACGGACACATTTGCCGCCTGGATCGCTCGTGAGATGGCGGCCGTGTCGGAGCGCGCTCGAGCAATGGCGGCTAAAACAGAGCTCCATCTCGTCACAGCTGCCATATCAGAACCATTTAAAGGTACAGTTAAATTTCCTGAGTTAAGTCAAGTTGCAACTGTGTTTCCTGATTCAAGTCAAGTTTCTAAGCCAAGTCAGGCTGGAGCTGCGTTTCCTGCACCAAGTCAAGGCAGCGCTGCTCTTCCTAAGGCAAGTGAAATTAAAACTGTGTTTCCTGTGTCAAGTCAAGTCAGAACTGTTGATACTATGTCAAGTCAAGTTACAGTTGTCGCTTCTGTCTCAAGTCAAATTACAGCCATCAATCCTGAGCCAGAGCCACTGCACAAGATGGCTGCCACGCCAGAGCCACTGCACAAGATGGCTGCCACGCCAGAGCCACTGCACAAGATGGCTGCCACGCCAGAGCCACTGCACAAGATGGCTGCCACGCCAGAGCCACTGCACAAGATGGCTGCCACGCCAGAGCCACTGCACAAGATGGGTGCTACGTCTAAGCCTGCTAACGCCTCATCAGCCAAGCCACAGCCTGTTCACGTCATGTCTTTTGCACCCGAGTCTGCACCCATCATGGCCGCACTTCCTGAAGCGGTTTCTGAGTCAAGTCACATAACAGCGGCTGTTCCTGAGTCAAGCAAAGTTGCAGCCGTGGTTCTTGAGTCCGGTCACGTCTCTCCTGACATCCCAAGACCACGGCTTATGATGGCCCACGTGCTGGACTCACCCCTAAGGGCCGTATGGGCAGCTAAAGTGGCGCTCCTTCACGTCGCGGCTGCTACCCCAGGGTCAAGTCAAGCTTCCAAGTCCGGTCAAGCAACTGAGTCAGGTCAAAGCACAGCTGCCGTTCTCCTTGAGTCAAGCCAAGATACAGCTGTCGTTCTCCCCGAGTCAAGCCCAGTCACAGCTGTGCTCCACGAGTCAAGCCAAGTCACAGCTGTTCCCCTCGAGTCAAGCCATGTTGTTCCTGAGTCAAGCCACGTTACAGCAGATCCCCACAAGCCAAGTGACGTCATCGCTGCTGCTCTTCCCTTAGTGGCAGTGGCCATGTGGTGTGTGTGGGCTGCACACTGTGCTCCTGAGGACACGCCTGTTCCCAGGTCAGCCTCAGAGCTCTCGTCTGATCACAAGCCTGCACCAGAGCTCTCGTCTGATCACAAGCCTGCACCAGAGCTCTCGTCTGATCACAAGCCTGCACCAGAGCTCTCGTCTGATCACAAGCCTGCACCAGAGCTTTCACCTGATCACAAGCCTGCACCAGAGCTCTCACCTGATCACAAGCCTGCTGCAGAGCTCCCATTTGATCACAGGCTTTCTTCAGAGGTCCCGTATGGTCTCAAGTCTGCTTCAGAGGCCTTCCCCGTCGGAGAAGCTGCGCCAATGCCTCCAGAGGTGTCGGCGCCGGCCGTAGAACCTCTTACGGAGGGGGCGTTAACCACCAAACTCTCTGCTTCCCCCTTTTTCCTGTCTGCATCCTCTGTCACTGTTCTCCCCAGGTCCCAGTCAATGACGCAGCCTCCTGTTCCGCCCCGGAGGGCTGCTCCGCCTCCTGTTCCGCCCCGGAGGGCTGCTCCGCCTCCTGTTCCGCCCCGGAGGGCTGCTCCGCCTCCTGTTCCGCCCCGGAGGGCTGCTCCGCCTCCTGTTCCGCCCCGGAGGGCTGCTCCGCCTCCTGTTCCGCCCCGGAGGGCTGCTGCACCTTCTCCCTCTATTCTGTCTGCCTCCTCTGTCCCTGCTCTCCCCAGGTCCCAGAGCGTGATGCAGATTCCTGTTGCGCCCCGCAGGGCTGCTGCGCCTCCTACTCCGCCTCCGGCTCCACCCTGGAAGGCTCTAGTGCCACCTGTTCGGCCTCCGGCTCCGCCCTGGAGGGCTCTAGCGTCGCCTGCCCTGCCTCTGGCTCCACCCTGGAGGGCTCTTGCACTGCCTGCTCAGCCTCCGGCTCCGCCCTGGTGGGCTCTAGCGCCGCCTGTTCCGCCTCAGGCTCCGCCCTGGAGGGCTCCACCGGCTCTGCCCTGGAGGGCTCTAGCGTCGTCTGCTCTGCCTTCGGCTCCGCCCTGGAGGGCTCTAGCACCATCTGCTCCGCCCTGGAGGGCTCCACCGGCTCAGTCCTGGAGGGCTCTTGCATTGCCTGCTCCGCCTCCGGCTCCGCCCTGGAGGGCTCCCGCTCTGCCGGTCCTGCCTCAATCACCGGGTCCTCCGCAGGGGCCTGGCCCTCCAACCCTCACCCTGGCTCGCTCCCTCCCCACCACTCCCATGGACTGTTGTTCTGTTGGAGCGTCTGGAAGCCGCTCTTTGGGGGGGGGCTATGTCATGATCTGGTCGGTGAGCTGCGGACCGCTCACCACCAGATGTCGCTCTTGCGTTTTGTCACGCACGGACTGCCACACTACACCCCGGACTACACTCCCCATCAGCCATTGCACTTCCTCCTGTCCAATCAGAGACTGTATAAATACCCCGGTCTTCCTGTCACTCCTGGCCGTGTATTGAATTGATTTGTATTTTCCATAGCTTTCGTGCTAAGCGCATCTCCTAGTTTTCCCCCCGTGTCTTGTTCCCCGTTGTCTAGTTTTGAACTCTCGCTCGTCTGACCACCCTTCTGCCTAGCCCCTGTCGGATAACGTTCGCCGCTGGACTGACCCCCGCCTGTTTTAGTCTTACTCTTCTTCTTGCTGTCTGTGTTCCTGTCTGCTGTTGCCTGACCCTGCCTGCCTTTGACCATGTCTATGTCTCGTCCTTATAATAAAGGTTTGCGTATGGATCCGCACGTCTCTCGTTTCCCTCCCTACGTTACAATAATAATAATATTACAATATGAATAAGAATAATATATTTATAGTTAATTCACATAATATAATATAATACAATATAATAATACATTTTTATTGTATTTATATTAATATTTACATTTATTAAAATGCTAAATAAGCAACACTTATTTAAATAAGTAATAAATAATGATATTATATTATATTTTACTAATGATTGTTTTTGTTATATTATTTTAACATATACACATAAATGATTATAATATTAATATTATTACATGTTTTGTTAATTCATAATATAATTATTACTGTATTTATTTTATTTAATTATTTTAATCATATGTATTTATTTTAACATTTCACTTTAATTTGAATATTCATATAAATGAACTAAAAATGTGTTAAAAAATTGTGAGATTAGGGTGTAATTTAAATAAATGCCCACATTCTCTTATGATAAACTACTCACCTCGACACTCATACTTGAGATCAGAGAAGTAAACGAGCTCTTGGGAAAACACGAAGAGTCCTAATCTCCCTCCTGCGAAGGTTTGATCATAAACTGGCCCCGAGTCCGCCATGATCTGTTTCCCCTCATAAACCACCACTCTGGAGAAAAACAACATCGATCTGTTAATTCCACACGCACTTTACAAGATTACTAGATCAAATTAAAGGCCTTCCTGATAATCACCTGATGAATCCTGTCTTGGGTCTGTGGATGAGATGCCACCTGTACGCAGTATAATCCTTCCAGCCGATATTCTTTGGGTCGTGCCACAGTGTGCGGACCTGCCGGACCACGTGCAGCTATTAGTTTGAGCTTATGACGGATGCTTACAGATATGATATTTAATGAGCAGTCAGCCTTACCTGTCCAGGAGTGTCACCAGTGTGCCAGAGGGCGTTACGCAGGTGCTCTCCTGTGCCCGTGGTAGAGTTGACCACTTTCAGAGAAACCCCTGAGATGCCAAAGGCTTTTGAAGGAATAACTTCCCAGTACGTCTGAGTTATCTGCTTCCACATTACCACATAAAATCGACTGCTGGACTGATAGCCGAACACAAACCCAGCATAATCATCATCTCGGTCAGTGTTGACGTAGAAAGTGCCACTGAAATCCACAGCGTTGAACTCATCGAAACCTGAAGAGAGATTACTCTGTGAGATCAAACTCCAAGTAAAAAATCATGACCAGATGGGCTCTTCTGACAGCTCACATACTCACCCACGGCAATACCGGGGTCAGAATTGGCCGTCTGAACCAACTCTTTGCCCTGATGTCTGACCACCCAGTTGGGATCAATTTGTGTAGTTCCTTTGGGATCCAAATGCACCATCTGAAACTTCCGGAAGTCAGTGTTACTGATGGCGTCGTTCTCAGGGCACACATCCAAAAAGTCTGGAATGCTGTCATTATCAAAATCATCTTTGCAGGCATCACCTCTTCCATCCCCTGTGGATAAACAGATTAGTGCATCATTAATTTTTGTAAAAATGGTTAATTCTAATAATTCACTAATAATAAATAATATAAATGAAGTAAAAAAATAGTATAATAGAATAAAATAATAATAGCAACATTAATATGATATAATACAGGCTTTGCTTATATTAATATTTAGATGTATAAAAATGTAACTTAATAACACATATTCTTAAAAAATAGGTAATAAATAAATTATTAAAAATAATAATTAACCAATAATAATAATGTTATTATTATTATTATTATTATTATTATAAATTCACTAAAATATTAAATAATTTTAAATAATATAATCAAGTAAATTAAGTAAAAAATTATATAATACAATATAAAATAATAATGATAGCAACATTTATGATATAATACATGCTTCATTTATATTCATATTTAGATTTATACATTGATAAGATTTATAATAATAATATTTATTTTTAAAATTATTGTTATATTCCTGTCCACAATTTAGAGTGTGTGATTATATTATATTATATATTTACTTGTTAATAATTATTACTGTTTTTATTTTAATAATTTATTATAATATTACTATTAATTTACATTTTCAATTAAAATGATAAATGTTTTATATTATACTATATTATACTATAGTATATTAAATGTAATATAATATTTTTATTTTTTCATTGTTAATAATTGACAGTAAATACTGTTTTTTATTTTAATCATTATTTTTTATAATCATTATTTTTACATTTATTTTAATAATTCTTTAAAACGAATTTAAACATTAATATAAATTAACTAAAATGTATTATATTGTACTTTATTATTGGGTATCGAGGGTAATAAAATTATTATTATTATTATTATTATTATTATATTCCTGCCCAAAATTTAGTGTGATTATATTATATTATATTATACTTATTGCATAATAATTATTAGTTTTTATTTTAATAAGTTATAAAATAATTATTATTAATTTACATTTTTAATTAATTTGAATTTTAATATAAATTAACCAAAACGTTTTATATTATACAATATTATATTATAGTATAATATAATATGCAATATGTTTTTTATTTATTTTATTAATAATATTACTGTTTTTATTTTAATAATTGTTTTTATAATATTTATTATTTTAATATTTATTTTTAATTAATTAAATGAACATTAATATAAATCAATCAAAAATGTTATTGCTATATTATTGCTAATGCCATATTATTGCTATATAATTGCCAATAATGCTAATGCTATATTATTGGGTATTGTCGGTAATAAAATTGTAAGCACTACACCAAAAGGAGAAATACTGCAACAAAAAGAAGTGGAACGTTCCATCTGGTATCCCAACTCTCTTCTTTAAGCGCAAAGCAATCTCAGCTGTCTTTTCATGTCACATACATTAACATATGACTGGCTTCGAAAGTGAAATCTATTAAATCCAGACTTTAGCACTCAAATAAGAGGGAAAAGTCAAGTAGGCTTTTGCACAGATGCCAGCTC
>VONZ01003453.1:0-21248 GCA_012976165.1 Labeo catla
TCTTAATCGAATGTTGCCCAAAAAACACCAGGGCGACGGACATCAGGCTGGGTTCAGGGTTCGTCCGGGATTTGAACCCGGGCCCTCTCGCACCCTAAGCGAGAATCATACCCCTAGACCAACGAGCCACCTGTTGTTAGCAGTCGCCCGGCCATGTGCTTCACTGCACTCCTGGCCTCAGGCGCTCAGACATCCCGCTTCTGCAGTTGGCAAGTGTAGAAGAAGGGCTCATGTGACCGGGTGGAAGCCCGTTTCTGCCGTACCGTCACTGCCATGGCCTGCCTTCCCAGTTTAATGTTGATTAACACGTCAAAAGCAAAGGACACGAGGCTAAATTAAACGGCAGAACGCTACATTGCAGCACAGCAACAGAACAACAACAGATCAAGGTCCCACAGGCAAGTCATGTCCTTTGCCTGCAGTAGCTAGACTCTGCTTATTCAGTAAAGCTAAGCAGGCCCCAGCCTAGTCTGCTTTTGGATGGGAGACCCATTAGGGAAGGCTTGTGCTACTTTTATGCCGATCAACCGGGGGCGGCCATCCCCTGACATGTATGGATGCAGATTTCCTAGTATAACTCTGCGGACTTCAGACTGTAAAAAGAATCGACCTTTTGATAAAACGGTCCTTGTAAAAAGGACGGTGCTTCAGGTGAGGAAATAAACAGGCATCCTCATGAACTGTTGTCCTTACTAGTCATCTTGGCCTAGTGTTAAGTATGGTAGCGCATCCTGACGGCGGGTATTGAGCTTGTCAGCATGCGCTACCTCTCTGTTGGAGCAGCTTTATTAATGATCCCACAGCAAGTGTGTCTTTTGCATGCAGTAGCCAGAGTCTGGTTCCTCACTAAAACCTAAGGAGACCACAGCCTGGTCTGTACTTGGGTGACTGACCAATATGAGAAGACCTGGAATGCTGCTGGTGCCAGTTATTATTTGGCCGACCAGCAGGGGGCGCTAATTCCCTGACATGAATGTAATCAACTTGACCTACTGTTTAAGATGGTAGCGCATCCTGACGGCCATATTGAGGCTATCAGGATGCGCTACCCTTCTATTAGAGCATCTGTATTCAAGCTCCAATAGGGAAATCATGTCCTTTGCCTGCAGTAGCTAGATTTTGCTTGTTCAGTAAAGCTAAGCAGGCCCCAGCCTGGTCTGTTGTTGGATGGGAGACCCATTAGGCAAAGCTTGTGCTGCTTTTATGCCGATCAACAGGGGGTGCTCATCCACTGACATGTATGGGTGCAAATTTCCTAGTATAACCCTGCATACTTCAGACTGTAAAAAGAATCGACCTTTTGATCAAGCGGTCCTTGTAAAAAGGACGGTCCTTCAGGTGAGGAAATAAACGGGTTTCCTCACGAACTGTTGTCCTTACTAATCATCTTGGTCTAGTGTTAAGTATGGTAGCGCATCCTGACGGCGGGTATTGAACTTGTCAGCATGCGCTACCTCTCTGTTGGAGCAGCTTTATTAATGATCCCACAGCAAGTCTGTCTTTTAATTTAGCTTAATTTAGGTCAACCTCATTTCAGTCCAGGTTCCACCAAAACTTGAACTCAGATCGCTAGATTCAGAGTCCAGAGTGCTTACCGTTACACCATGGAACCGAGCGGCGCAGGGTAGAAACAACTCTGAAGGTGGCGTCGACAAAGGCAACGGACCCTTGGGCTTCAGGACGGAGTGCAAAAAGCGAGCGGTGACAGCGAGCGGTGACAGCGGTGTCTGCCCTTCTGTTTGCAGGGTAGAAACAACTCTGACGGCAGCGTCCAGAAAGGCAACGGACCCTCGAGCGTCAGGACGACGTCAATCCTACCTAATGATGCTGTGCAACTCAGCCAAAGAATTTTTTGACATTTTTTAAATCAATGTATGTTGAGAACAGGAGGCCTCAAAATGGTCTCTGCTGCCCAAGGGCAACACTGCGCAGTATGGGCTTCACAAAATGCCAAAAGCCACGACTCTGGTGGGACTCAAACCCACAACCTTTGAATGGCCTCTCCCCGCAGCCTAAAAGTCCAATGCGCTATCCATTGCGCCACAGAGCCTGTTGGAGCACCAGGCTGGGCCACGTGAAGGCTTTTCTTCCGTATTTGTGCCCATCTAGCTCAGGTCGAGTCGCTCGCTGTGTGGGCAGAAAGACAGGTCCTCGGGTCACCGTACAACTGATGCCTGGTTCAAAAGCGTACAGTGTCCTCGGGGTCGACTGTCCAACAGCGAGCGTAGAAGCAGCGACAGCCACCGGTGGAGAGGCACCGCTGGGATTCGAACTCATGATCTCCTGTTTACAAGGCAGACGCTTTGACCAGCTAAGCTAAGTTAACCTGGGATGCTATCTTTCAAAAGCAGGTGAGGGGGGTGGTGGCGCGAGAGAAAGCGTCCACTGTCCTCACGCTCCGCATTTGCCGCCCTTTTTCGGAAAAGCCCGCACTCTGCTGTATTGAGGCGCACAACCAAAGGCTCCGCTGGGATTCGAACCCAGGATCTCCTGTTTACGAGACAGGCGCTTTAACCAACTAAGCCACGGCGCCCCGTTGCCGTGACGGTTCCGCCTGGGCCAGCATTCTTCGGCAACAGCCGAGGGCTGGTTTGCAAATGAAACCACCTGCTGCTGCTCTGCACCAACGTTTGCGTTGCGTTCTCGGGAAGAAAAGCCACGGCCTCCAAGGAGGTGCCAGAGCTCCCCCAAAAGGCACCGCTGGGATTCGAACCCAGGATCTCCTGTTTACTAGACAGGCGCTTTAACCAACTAAGCCACGGCGCCACCCTGCACATGTGGGCTGGGGAGGGCGGCTCAGAGGATCAAAGCATCTAGGCAAGAGGCCAACGTCCAGGCGCTGCGCGGCTAAAAAGGCTTTGTTGACAACTGAGTGGGGGTGGCCAGCTAGCCTCTGTGTTTGTTGGCCAAGCGTGGCCAAGCGTCAGGCATTTGAAAGACTACATTGCAGCACAGCCACACACGTCATCCTGTTTTTACTGGAGAGCAATTGTTCGATGTCTGCAGAAGACAACGGTGATATTAGTCAGCTCAATTTAGGTCAACGTTGTTTCAGTCTAGATTAGCGCGTTTTGGCGTAGACTCTTCATTAACGAGCGCTGCCCGTCAAAGGAACGAGCAGGTTCCACCAAGTTTTAAACCCGAATCGCTGGATTCGGAGTTCAGAGAGCTAATCGTTACATCGCGGAACCGAGCGGTGACAGCGGTGTCTGAAACAACTCTGACGGCAGCGTCCAGAAAGGCAACGGACCCTCGAGCGTCAGGACGACGTCAATCCTACCTAATGATGCTGTGCAACTGAGCCAAAGAAAGCAGAAAGCAGCGCTTTTGAAGCTGCAGGCGGGCTCGTCCAGGAATTTGAACCCGGGACCTCTAAGCGAGAATCACACCCCTAGACCAACGAGCCACCTGCCGTCGTGTTCTCCTGTGGTTGGCAAATGCAAACAGAAGACGCACATGGCTGCGAACAAAACAAAAAACAACAGCAAAAACTCCTTTTTGCCGTTTCGCCACCAGCTTGGGGTGCCCTCTTAATCGAATGTTGCCCAAAAAACACCAGGGCGACGGACATCAGGCTGGGTTCAGGGCTCGTCCGGGATTTGAACCCGGGACCTCTCGCACCCTAAGCGAGAATCATACCCCTAGACCAACGAGCCACCTGTTGTTAGCAGTCGCCCGGCCATGTGCTTCACTGCACTCCTGGCTTCAGGCGCTCAGACATCCCGCTTCTGCAGTTGGCAAGTGTAGAAGAAGGGCTCATGTGACCGGGTGGAAGCCCGTTTCTGCCGTACCGTCACTGCCATGGCCTGCCTTCCCAGTTTAATGTTGATTAACACGTCAAAAGCAAAGGACACGAGGCTGAATTAAACGGCAGAACGCTACATTGCAGCACAGCAACAGAACAACAACAGATCAAGGTCCCACAGGCAAGTCATGTCCTTTGCCTGCAGTAGCTAGACTCTGCTTATTCAGTAAAGCTAAGCAGGCCCCAGCCTAGTCTGCTTTTGGATGGGAGACCCATTAGGGAAGGCTTGTGCTACTTTTATGCCGATCAACAGGGGGCGGCCATCCCCTGACATGTATGGGTGCAAATTTCCTAGTATAACTCTGCGGACTTCAGACTGTAAAAAGAATCGACCTTTTGATAAAACGGTCCTTGTAAAAAGGACGGTGCTTCAGGTGAGGAAATAAACAGGCATCCTCATGAACTGTTGTCCTTACTAGTCATCTTGGCCTAGTGTTAAGTATGGTAGCGCATCCTGACGGCGGGTATTGAGCTTGTCAGCATGCGCTACCTCTCTGTTGGAGCAGCTTTATTAATGATCCCACAGCAAGTGTGTCTTTTGCATGCAGTAGCCAGAGTCTGGTTCCTCACTAAAACCTAAGGAGACCACAGCCTGGTCTGTACTTGGGTGACTGACCAATATGAGAAGACCTGGAATGCTGCTGGTGCCAGTTATTATTTGGCCGACCAGCAGGGGGCGCTAATTCCCTGACATGAATGTAATCAACTTGACCTACTGTTTAAGATGGTAGCGCATCCTGACGGCCATATTGAGGCTATCAGGATGCGCTACCCTTCTATTAGAGCATCTGTATTCAAGCTCCAATAGGGAAATCATGTCCTTTGCCTGCAGTAGCTAGATTTTGCTTGCTCAGTAAAGCTAAGCAGGCCCCAGCCTGGTCTGTTGTTGGATGGGAGACCCATTAGGCAAAGCTAGTGCTGCTTTTATGCCGATCAACAGGGGGTGCTCATCCACTGACATGTATGGGTGCAAATTTCCTAGTATAACCCTGCGTACTTCAGACTGTAAAAAGAATCGACCTTTTGATCAAGCGGTCCTTGTAAAAAGGACGGTCCTTCAGGTGAGGAAATAAACGGGTTTCCTCACGAACTGTTGTCCTTACTAATCATCTTGGTCTAGTGTTAAGTATGGTAGCGCATCCTGACGGCGGGTATTGAACTTGTCAGCATGCGCTACCTCTCTGTTGGAGCAGCTTTATTAATGATCCCACAGCAAGTCTGTCTTTTAATTTAGCTTAATTTAGGTCAACCTCATTTCAGTCCAGGTTCCACCAAAACTTGAACTCAGATCGCTAGATTCAGAGTCCAGAGTGCTTACTGTTACACCATGGAACCGAGCGGCGCAGGGTAGAAACAACTCTGAAGGTGGCGTCGACAAAGGCAACGGACCCTTGGGCTTCAGGACGGAGTGCAAAAAGCACTCACAAGTCCAATGAAAGCCTGGATCAAATAAGGGACCTTTAGATCTTCAGTCTAACGCTCTCCCAACTGAACTATTTTGGCAAAGTCAGTCCTACCTAACCATGTCGTTCGACTGAGCCAAGGAAAGCAGGACGGCTGGATACTCCTTAAGAACTGCGCTCCCAAAGCCACAGACGAGCTCGTCCTGGATTTGCACACGGCACCTCTTGCACCTTAAGCGAGAATCACACCTCTAGAGCAAGGAGCCACCCGCTGCTTGACGCTCAAGGCCGTACTTCACTGCGCTCCTGGTAAAGAAAGCGGGATTGACGGCTAATCCTCTAAAACAAGGTTTTCAAAGCTGCAGACGGGCTCGTCTGGGGATTTGAACCCGGGACCTCTCGCACCCGAAGCGAGAATCATACCCCTAGACCAACGAGCCACCGTGTTGCCTGCGGAGAGCAATTGTTCGATGTCTGCAGAAGACAACGGTGCTATTAGTCAGCTCAATTTAGGTTACCGTTGTTTCAGTATAGATTAGCTCGTTTTGGTGTTGTGGCGTAGATTCTTTAGTAACGAGCAGTCAAAGGACCGAGCAGGTTCCACCAAGTTTTAAACCCGAATCGCTTTAAACCCAAAAGGCGACGGACCCTCGAGCATCTGGACGGAGTGCAAAACCCAGGACCTTCAGTCTAACAGCCTATCTCTAGCGGCCATGTGCTTCACTGCGCTCCTGCCTTCAGGCGCTCAGACATCCCGCTTCTGCAGTTGGCAAGTGTAGAAGAAGGGCACATGTGACTGGGTGGATTTCTGAGAAGCCCGTTTCTGCCGTACCTTCACTACCATGGCCTGCTTTCTCAGTTTAATGTTGATTAACATGTCAAAAGCAAAGGACACGAGGCTGAATTAAATGGCACAAGGCTACATTGCAGCACAGCCACACACGTCATCCTGTTTTTACTGGAGAGCAATTGTTCGAGGTCTGCGGAAGACAACGGTGATATTAGTCAGCTCAGTTTAGGTCAACGTTGTTTCAGTCTAGATTAGCGCGTTTTGGCGTTGTGGCGTAGACTCTTCAGTAACGAGCGCTGCCCGTCAAAGGAACGAGCAGGTTCCACCAAGGTTTAAACCCGAATCGCTGGATTCGGAGTCCAGAGAGCTAATCGTTACATCGCGGAACCGAGCGGTGACAGCGGTGTCTGCCCTTCTGTTTGCAGGGTAGAAACAACTCTGACGGCAGCGTCCAGAAAGGCAACGGACCCTCGAGCGTCAGGACGACGTCAATCCTACCTAATGATGCTGTGCAACTCAGCCAAAGAATTTTTTGACATTTTTTAAATCAATGTATGTTGAGAACAGGAGGCCTCAAAATGGTCTCTGCTGCCCAAGGGCAACACTGCGCAGTATGGGCTTCACAAAATGCCAAAAGCCACGACTCTGGTGGGACTCAAACCCACAACCTTTGAATGGCCTCTCCCAGCAGCCTAAAAGTCCAATGCGCTATCCATTGCGCCACAGAGCCTGTTGGAGCACCAGGCTGGGCCACGTGAAGGCTTTTCTTCCGTATTTGTGCCCATCTAGCTCAGGTCGAGTCGCTCGCTGTGTGGGCAGAAAGACAGGTCCTCGGGTCACCGTACAACTGATGCCTGGTTCGAAAGCGTACAGTGTCCTCGGGGTCGACTGTCCAACAGCGAGCGTAGAAGCAGCGACAGCCACCGGTGGAGAGGCACCGCTGGGATTTGAACTCATGATCTCCTGTTTACAAGGCAGACGCTTTGACCAGCTAAGCTAAGTTAGCCTGGGATGCTATCTTTCAAAAGCAGGTGAGGGGGGTGGTGGCGCGAGAGAAAGCGTCCACTGTCCTCACGCTCCGCATTTGCCGCCCTTTTTCGGAAAAGCCCGCACTCTGCTGTATTGAGGCGCACAACCAAAGGCTCCGCTGGGATTCGAACCCAGGATCTCCTGTTTACGAGACAGGCGCTTTAACCAACTAAGCCACGGCGCCCCGTTGCCGTGACGGTTCCGCCTGGGCCAGCATTCTTCGGCAACAGCCGAGGGCTGGTTTGCAAACGAAACCACCTGCTGCTGCTCTGCACCAACGTTTGCGTTGCGTTCTCGGGAAGAAAAGCCACGGCCTCCAAGGAGGTGCCAGAGCTCCCCCGAAAGGCACCGCTGGGATTCGAACCCAGGATCTCCTGTTTACTAGACAGGCGCTTTAACCAACTAAGCCACGGCGCCACCCTGCACATGTGGGCTGGGGAGGGCGGCTCAGAGGATCAAAGCATCTAGGCAAGAGGCCAACGTCCAGGCGCTGCGCGGCTAAAAAGGCTTTGTTGACAACTGAGTGGGGGTGGCCAGCTAGCCTCTGTGTTTGTTGGCCAAGCGTGGCCAAGCGTCCAGCATTTGAAAGACTACACTGCAGCACAGCCACACACGTCATCCTGTTTTTACTGGAGAGCAATTGTTCGATGTCTGCAGAAGACAACGGTGATATTAGTCAGCTCAATTTAGGTCAACGTTGTTTCAGTCTAGATTAGCGCGTTTTGGCGTAGACTCTTCATTAACGAGCGCTGCCCGTCAAAGGAACGAGCAGGTTCCACCAAGGTTTAAACCCGAATCGCTGGATTCGGAGTCCAGAGAGCTAATCGTTACATCGCGGAACCGAGCGGTGACAGCGGTGTCTGCCCTTCTGTTTGCAGGGTAGAAACAACTCTGACGGCAGCGTCCAGAAAGGCAACGGACCCTCGAGCGTCAGGACGACGTCAATCCTACCTAATGATGCTGTGCAACTGAGCCAAAGAAAGCAGAAAGCAGCGCTTTTGAAGCTGCAGGCGGGCTCGTCCGGAATTTGAACCCGGGACCTCTAAGCGAGAATCACACCCCTAGACCAACGAGCCACCTGCCGTCGTGTTCTCCTGTGGTTGGCAAATGCAAACAGAAGACGCACATGGCTGCGAACAAAACAAAAAACAACAGCAAAAACTCCTTTTTGCCGTTTCGCCACCAGCTTGGGGTGCCCTCTTAATCGAATGTTGCCCAAAAAACACCAGGGCGACGGACATCAGGCTGGGTTCAGGGCTCGTCCGGGATTTGAACCCGGGACCTCTCGCACCCTAAGCGAGAATCATACCCCTAGACCAACGAGCCACCTGTTGTTAGCAGTCGCCCGGCCATGTGCTTCACTGCACTCCTGGCTTCAGGCGCTCAGACATCCCGCTTCTGCAGTTGGCAAGTGTAGAAGAAGGGCTCATGTGACCGGGTGGAAGCCCGTTTCTGCCGTACCGTCACTGCCATGGCCTGCCTTCCCAGTTTAATGTTGATTAACACGTCAAAAGCAAAGGACACGAGGCTGAATTAAACGGCAGAACGCTACATTGCAGCACAGCAACAGAACAACAACAGATCAAGGTCCCACAGGCAAGTCATGTCCTTTGCCTGCAGTAGCTAGACTCTGCTTATTCAGTAAAGCTAAGCAGGCCCCAGCCTAGTCTGCTTTTGGATGGGAGACCCATTAGGGAAGGCTTGTGCTACTTTTATGCCGATCAACAGGGGGCGGCCATCCCCTGACATGTATGGATGCAGATTTCCTAGTATAACTCTGCGGACTTCAGACTGTAAAAAGAATCGACCTTTTGATAAAACGGTCCTTGTAAAAAGGACGGTGCTTCAGGTGAGGAAATAAACAGGCATCCTCATGAACTGTTGTCCTTACTAGTCATCTTGGCCTAGTGTTAAGTATGGTAGCGCATCCTGACGGCGGGTATTGAGCTTGTCAGCATGCGCTACCTCTCTGTTGGAGCAGCTTTATTAATGATCCCACAGCAAGTGTGTCTTTTGCATGCAGTAGCCAGAGTCTGGTTCCTCACTAAAACCTAAGGAGACCACAGCCTGGTCTGTACTTGGGTGACTGACCAATATGAGAAGACCTGGAATGCTGCTGGTGCCAGTTATTATTTGGCCGACCAGCAGGGGGCGCTAATTCCCTGACATGAATGTAATCAACTTGACCTACTGTTTAAGATGGTAGCGCATCCTGACGGCCATATTGAGGCTATCAGGATGCGCTACCCTTCTATTAGAGCATCTGTATTCAAGCTCCAATAGGGAAATCATGTCCTTTGCCTGCAGTAGCTAGATTTTGCTTGTTCAGTAAAGCTAAGCAGGCCCCAGCCTGGTCTGTTGTTGGATGGGAGACCCATTAGGCAAAGCTTGTGCTGCTTTTATGCCGATCAACAGGGGGTGCTCATCCACTGACATGTATGGGTGCAAATTTCCTAGTATAACCCTGCGTACTTCAGACTGTAAAAAGAATCGACCATTTGATCAAGCGGTCCTTGTAAAAAGGACGGTCCTTCAGGTGAGGAAATAAACGGGTTTCCTCACGAACTGTTGTCCTTACTAATCATCTTGGTCTAGTGTTAAGTATGGTAGCGCATCCTGACGGCGGGTATTGAACTTGTCAGCATGCGCTACCTCTCTGTTGGAGCAGCTTTATTAATGATCCCACAGCAAGTCTGTCTTTTAATTTAGCTTAATTTAGGTCAACCTCATTTCAGTCCAGGTTCCACCAAAACTTGAACTCAGATCGCTAGATTCAGAGTCCAGAGTGCTTACCGTTACACCATGGAACCGAGCGGCACAGGGTAGAAACAACTCTGAAGGTGGCGTCGACAAAGGCAACGGACGCTTGGGCTTCAGGACGGAGTGCAAAAAGCACTCACAAGTCCAATGAAAGCCTGGATCAAATAAGGGACCTTTAGATCTTCAGTCTAACGCTCTCCCAACTGAACTATTTTGGCAAAGTCAGTCCTACCTAACCATGTCGTTCGACTGAGCCAAGGAAAGCAGGACGGCTGGATACTCCTTAAGAACTGCGCTCCCAAAGCCACAGACGAGCTCGTCCTGGATTTGCACACGGCACCTCTTGCACCTCAAGCGAGAATCAGACCTCTAGAGCAAGGAGCCACCCGCTGCTTGACGCTCAAGGCCGTACTTCACTGCGCTCCTGGTAAAGAAAGCGGGATTGACGGCTAATCCTCTAAAACAAGGTTTTCAAAGCTGCAGACAGGCTCGTCCGGGATTTGAACCCGGGACCTCTCACACCCGAAGCGAGAATCATACCCCTAGACCAACGAGCCACCGTGTTGCCTGCGGAGAGCAATTGTTCGATGTCTGCAGAAGACAACGGTGCTATTAGTCAGCTCAATTTAGGTTACCGTTGTTTCAGTATAGATTAGCTCGTTTTGGTGTTGTGGCGTAGATTCTTCAGTAACGAGCAGTCAAAGGACCGAGCAGGTTCCACCAAGTTTTAAACCCGAATCGCTTTAAACCCAAAAGGCGACGGACCCTCGAGCATCTGGACGGAGTGCAAAACCCAGGACCTTCAGTCTAACGCTCTCCCAACTGAGCAACGGCACCAAAGGCCATTGCCCCGCTCTCTAACCGACCACAAGCAGGATGACGTCAATCCTACCTAATGATGCTGTTCAACTGAGCCAAAGAAAGCAGTGCATTCGAAGCTGCAGGCGGGCTCGTCCGGGATTTGAACCCGGGACCTCTCGCACCCTAAGCGAGAATCATACCCCTAGACCAACGAGCCACCTATCTCTAGCGGCCATGTGCTTCACTGCGCTCCTGCCTTCAGGCGCTCAGACATCCCGCTTCTGCAGTTGGCAAGTGTAGAAGAAGGGCACATGTGACTGGGTGGATTTCTGAGAAGCCCGTTTCTGCCGTACCTTCACTACCATGGCCTGCTTTCTCAGTTTAATGTTGATTAACATGTCAAAAGCAAAGGACACGAGGCTGAATTAAATGGCACAAGGCTACATTGCAGCACAGCCACACACGTCATCCTGTTTTTACTGGAGAGCAATTGTTCGAGGTCTGCGGAAGACAACGGTGATATTAGTCAGCTCAGTTTAGGTCAACGTTGTTTCAGTGTAGATTAGCGCGTTTTGGCGTTGTGGCGTAGACTCTTCAGTAACGAGCGCTGCCCGTCAAAGGAACGAGCAGGTTCCACCAAGGTTTAAACCCGAATCGCTGGATTCGGAGTCCAGAGAGCTAATCGTTACATCGCGGAACCGAGCGGTGACAGCGGTGTCTGCCCTTCTGTTTGCAGGGTAGAAACAACTCTGACGGCAGCGTCCAGAAAGGCAACGGACCCTCGAGCGTCAGGACGACGTCCATCCTACCTAATGATGCTGTGCAACTGAGCCAAAGAATTTTTTGACATTTTTTAAATCAATGTATGTTGAGAACAGGAGGCCAAAAAATGGTCTCTGCTGCCCAAGAGCAACACTGCGCAGTATGGGCTTCACAAAATGCCAAAAGCCACGACTCTGGTGGGACTCGAACCCACAACCTTTGAATGGCCTCTCCCGGCAGCCTAGAAGTCCAATGCGCTATCCATTGCGCCACAGAGCCGGTCGGAGCACCAGGCTGGGCCACGTGAAG
This sequence comes from Labeo catla, assembly GCA_012976165.1. Classification (NCBI taxonomy): domain Eukaryota; kingdom Metazoa; phylum Chordata; class Actinopteri; order Cypriniformes; family Cyprinidae; genus Labeo; species Labeo catla. Next base: position 11,660 of record VONZ01003453.1, read on the forward strand.
GCTTTTCTTCCGTATTTGTGCCCATCTAGTTCAGCTCGCTGTGTGGGCAGAAAGACAGGTCCTCGGGTCACCGTACAACTGATGCCTGGTTCGAAAGCGTACAGTGTCCTCGGGGTCGACTGTCCAACAGCGAGCGTAGAAGCAGCGACAGCCACCGGTGGAGAGGCACCGCTGGGATTTGAACTCATGATCTCCTGTTTACAAGGCAGACGCTTTGACCAGCTAAGCTAAGTTAGCCTGGGATGCTATCTTTCAAAAGCAGGTGAGGGGGGTGGTGGCACGAGAGAAAGCATCCACTGTCCTCATTTGCCGCCCTTTTTCGGAAAAGCCCGCACTCTGCTGTATTAAGCCGCACAACCAAAGGCTCAGCTGGGATTCGAACCCAGGATTCGGCAGCAATCTTCGCTGGTTTGCAACCGAAACCACCTGCTGCTGCACTGCACCACCGTTTGCGTTGCATTCTCGGGAAGAACAGCCACGGCCTCCAAGGAGGTGCTAGAGCTCCCCGAAAGGCACCGCTGGGATTCGAACCCAGGATCTCCTGTTTACAAGACAGGCGCTTTGACCAACTAAGCCACAGCGCCACCCTGCACATGTGGGCTGGGGAGGGCGGCTCAGAGGATCAAAGCATCTAGGCAAGAGGCCAACGTCCAGGCGCTGCGCGGCTAAAAAGGCTTTGTTGACAACTGAGTGGGGGTGGCCAGCTAGCCTCTGTGTTTGTTGGCCAAGCGTGGCCAAGCGTCCGGCATTTGAAAGACTACATTGCAGCACAGCCACACACGTCATCCTGTTTTTACTGGAGAGCAATTGTTCGATATCTGCAGAAGACAACGGTGATATTAGTCAGCTCAATTTAGGTCAACGTTGTTTCAGTCTAGATTAGCGCGTTTTGGCGTAGACTCTTCATTAACGAGCGCTGCCCGTCAAAGGAACGAGCAGGTTCCACCAAGTTTTAAACTCGAATCGCTGGATTCGGAGTTCAGAGAGCTAATCGTTACATCGTGGAACCGAGCGGTGACGGTTGAAACAACTCTGACGGCAGCGTCCAGAAAGGCAACGGACCCTCGAGCGTCAGGACGACGTCAATCCTACCTAATGATGCTGTGCAACTGAGCCAAAGAAAGCAGAAAGCAGCGCTATTGAAGCTGCAGGCGGGCTCGTCCAGAATTTGAACCCAGGACCTCTAAGCGAGAATCACACCCCTAGACCAACGAGCCACCTGCCGTCGTGTTCTCCTGTGGTTGGCAAATGCAAACAGAAGACGCACATGGCTGCGAACAAAACAAAAAACAACAGCAAAAACTCCTTTTTGCCGTTTCGCCACCAGCTTGGGGTGCCCTCTTAATCGAATGTTGCCCAAAAAACACCAGGGCGACGGACATCAGGCTGGGTTCAGGGCTCATCCGGGATTTGAACCCGGGACCTCTCGCACCCTAAGCGAGAATCATACCCCTAGACCAACGAGCCACCTGTTGCTAGCAGTCGCCCGGCCATGTGCTTCACTGCACTCCTGGCTTCAGGCGCTCAGACATCCCGCTTCTGCAGTTGGCAAGTGTAGAAGAAGGGCTCATGTGACCGGGTGGAAGCCCGTTTCTGCCGTACCGTCACTGCCATGGCCTGCCTTCCCAGTTTAATGTTGATTAACACGTCAAAAGCAAAGGACACGAGGCTGAATTAAATGGCACAGCAAGTGTGTCTTTTGCATGCAGTAGCCAGAGTCTGGTTCCTCACTAAAACCTAAGGAGACCACAGCCTGGTCTGTACTTGGGTGACTGACCAATATGAGAAGACCTGGAATGCTGCTGGTGCCATGTCCAACTCTGCGGACTTCAGACTGTAAAAAGAATCGACCTTTTGATAAAACGGTCCTTGTAAAAAGGACGGTGCTTCAGGTGAGGAAATAAACAGGCATCCTCATGAACTGTTGTCCTTACTAGTCATCTTGTCCTAGTGTTAAGTATGGTAGCGCATCCTGACGGCGGGTATTGAACTTGTCAGCATGCGCTACCTCTCTGTTGGAGCAGCTTTATTAATGATCCCACAGCAAGTCTGTCTTTTAATTTAGCTTAATTTAGGTCAACCTCATTTCAGTCCAGGTTCCACCAAAACTTGAACTCAGCTCGCTAGATTCAGAGTCCAGAGTGCTTACCGTTACACCATGGAACCGAGCGGCGCAGGGTAGAAACAACTCTGAAGGTGGCGTCGACAAAGGCAACGGACCCTTGGGCTTCAGGACGGAGTGCAAAAAGCACTCACAAGTCCAATGAAAGCCTGGATCAAATAAGGGACCTTTAGATCTTCAGTCTAACGCTCTCCCAACTGAACTATTTTGGCAAAGTCAGTCCTACCTAACCATGTCGTTCGACTGAGCCAAGGAAAGCAGGACGGCTGGATACTCCTTAAGAACTGCGCTCCCAAAGCCACAGACGAGCTCGTCCTGGATTTGCACACGGCACCTCTTGCACCTTAAGCGAGAATCACACCTCTAGAGCAAGGAGCCACCCGCTGCTTGACGCTCAAGGCCGTACTTCACTGCGCTCCTGGTAAAGAAAGCGGGATTGACGGCTAATCCTCTAAAACGAGGTTTTCAAAGCTGCAGACGGGCTCGTCCGGGATTTGAACCCGGGACCTCTCGCACCCGAAGCGAGAATCATACCCCTAGACCAACGAGCCACCGTGTTGCCTGCGGAGAGCAATTGTTCGATGTCTGCAGAAGACAACGGTGCTATTAGTCAGCTCAATTTAGGTTACCGTTGTTTCAGTATAGATTAGCTCGTTTTGGTGTTGTGGCGTAGATTCTTCAGTAACGAGCAGTCAAAGGACCGAGCAGGTTCCACCAAGTTTTAAACCCGAATCGCTTTAAACCCAAAAGGCGACGGACCCTCGAGCATCTGGACGGAGTGCAAAACCCAGGACCTTCAGTCTAACGCTCTCCCAACTGAGCAACGGCACCAAAGGCCATTGCGCCGCTCTCTAACCGACACTGAAAGACCACAAGCAGGATGACGTCAATCCTACCTAATGATGCTGTTCAACTGAGCCAAAGAAAGCAGTGCATTCGAAGCTGCAGGCGGGCTCATACGGGATTTGAACCCGGGACCTCTCGCACCCTAAGCGAGAATCATACCCCTAGACCAACGAGCCACCTATCTCTAGCGGCCATGTGCTTCACTGCGCTCCTGCCTTCAGGCGCTCAGACATCCCGCTTCTGCAGTTGGCAAGTGTAGAAGAAGGGCACATGTGACTGGGTGGATTTCTGAGAAGCCCGTTTCTGCCGTACCTTCACTACCATGGCCTGCTTTCTCAGTTTAATGTTGATTAACATGTCAAAAGCAAAGGACACGAGGCTGAATTAAATGGCACAAGGCTACATTGCAGCACAGCCACACACGTCATCCTGTTTTTACTGGAGAGCAATTGTTCGAGGTCTGCGGAAGACAACGGTGATATTAGTCAGCTCAGTTTAGGTCAACGTTGTTTCAGTCTAGATTAGCGCGTTTTGGCGTTGTGGCGTAGACTCTTCAGTAACGAGCGCTGCCCGTCAAAGGAACGAGCAGGTTCCACCAAGGTTTAAACCCGAATCGCTGGATTCGGAGTCCAGAGAGCTAATCGTTACATCGCGGAACCGAGCGGTGACAGCGGTGTCTGCCCTTCTGTTTGCAGGGTAGAAACAACTCTGACGGCAGCGTCCAGAAAGGCAACGGACCCTCGAGCGTCAGGACGACGTCAATCCTACCTAATGATGCTGTGCAACTGAGCCAAAGAAAGCAGAAAGCAGCGCTTTTGAAGCTGCAGGCGGGCTCGTCCGGAATTTGAACCCGGGACCTCTAAGCGAGAATCACACCCCTAGACCAACGAGCCACCTGCCGTCGTGTTCTCCTGTGGTTGGCAAATGCAAACAGAAGACGCACATGGCTGCGAACAAAACAAAAAACAACAGCAAAAACTCCTTTTTGCCGTTTCGCCACCAGCTTGGGGTGCCCTCTTAATCGAATGTTGCCCAAAAAACACCAGGGCGACGGACATCAGGCTGGGTTCAGGGCTCGTCCGGGATTTGAACCCGGGACCTCTCGCACCCTAAGCGAGAATCATACCCCTAGACCAACGAGCCACCTGTTGTTAGCAGTCGCCCGGCCATGTGCTTCACTGCACTCCTGGCTTCAGGCGCTCAGACATCCCGCTTCTGCAGTTGGCAAGTGTAGAAGAAGGGCTCATGTGACCGGGTGGAAGCCCGTTTCTGCCGTACCGTCACTGCCATGGCCTGCCTTCCCAGTTTAATGTTGATTAACACGTCAAAAGCAAAGGACACGAGGCTGAATTAAACGGCAGAACGCTACATTGCAGCACAGCAACAGAACAACAACAGATCAAGGTCCCACAGGCAAGTCATGTCCTTTGCCTGCAGTAGCTAGACTCTGCTTATTCAGTAAAGCTAAGCAGGCCCCAGCCTAGTCTGCTTTTGGATGGGAGACCCATTAGGGAAGGCTTGTGCTACTTTTATGCCGATCAACAGGGGGCGGCCATCCCCTGACATGTATGGATGCAGATTTCCTAGTATAACTCTGCGGACTTCAGACTGTAAAAAGAATCGACCTTTTGATAAAACGGTCCTTGTAAAAAGGACGGTGCTTCAGGTGAGGAAATAAACAGGCATCCTCATGAACTGTTGTCCTTACTAGTCATCTTGGCCTAGTGTTAAGTATGGTAGCGCATCCTGACGGCGGGTATTGAGCTTGTCAGCATGCGCTACCTCTCTGTTGGAGCAGCTTTATTAATGATCCCACAGCAAGTGTGTCTTTTGCATGCAGTAGCCAGAGTCTGGTTCCTCACTAAAACCTAAGGAGACCACAGCCTGGTCTGTACTTGGGTGACTGACCAATATGAGAAGACCTGGAATGCTGCTGGTGCCAGTTATTATTTGGCCGACCAGCAGGGGGCGCTAATTCCCTGACATGAATGTAATCAACTTGACCTACTGTTTAAGATGGTAGCGCATCCTGACGGCCATATTGAGGCTATCAGGATGCGCTACCCTTCTATTAGAGCATCTGTATTCAAGCTCCAATAGGGAAATCATGTCCTTTGCCTGCAGTAGCTAGATTTTGCTTGTTCAGTAAAGCTAAGCAGGCCCCAGCCTGGTCTGTTGTTGGATGGGAGACCCATTAGGCAAAGCTTGTGCTGCTTTTATGCCGATCAACAGGGGGTGCTCATCCACTGACATGTATGGGTGCAAATTTCCTAGTATAACCCTGCGTACTTCAGACTGTAAAAAGAATCGACCTTTTGATCAAGCGGTCCTTGTAAAAAGGACGGTCCTTCAGGTGAGGAAATAAACGGGTTTCCTCACGAACTGTTGTCCTTACTAATCATCTTGGTCTAGTGTTAAGTATGGTAGCGCATCCTGACGGCGGGTATTGAACTTGTCAGCATGCGCTACCTCTCTGTTGGAGCAGCTTTATTAATGATCCCACAGCAAGTCTGTCTTTTAATTTAGCTTAATTTAGGTCAACCTCATTTCAGTCCAGGTTCCACCAAAACTTGAACTCAGATCGCTAGATTCAGAGTCCAGAGTGCTTACCGTTACACCATGGAACCGAGCGGCGCAGGGTAGAAACAACTCTGAAGGTGGCGTCGACAAAGGCAACGGACCCTTGGGCTTCAGGACGGAGTGCAAAAAGCACTCACAAGTCCAATGAAAGCCTGGATCAAATAAGGGACCTTTAGATCTTCAGTCTAACGCTCTCCCAACTGAACTATTTTGGCAAAGTCAGTCCTACCTAACCATGTCGTTCGACTGAGCCAAGGAAAGCAGGACGGCTGGATACTCCTTAAGAACTGCGCTCCCAAAGCCACAGACGAGCTCGTCCTGGATTTGCACACGGCACCTCTTGCACCTTAAGCGAGAATCACACCTCTAGAGCAAGGAGCCACCCGCTGCTTGACGCTCAAGGCCGTACTTCACTGCGCTCCTGGTAAAGAAAGCGGGATTGACGGCTAATCCTCTAAAACGAGGTTTTCAAAGCTGCAGACGGGCTCGTCCGGGATTTGAACCCGGGACCTCTCGCACCCGAAGCGAGAATCATACCCCTAGACCAACGAGCCACCGTGTTGCCTGCGGAGAGCAATTGTTCGATGTCTGCAGAAGACAACGGTGCTATTAGTCAGCTCAATTTAGGTTACCGTTGTTTCAGTATAGATTAGCTCGTTTTGGTGTTGTGGCGTAGATTCTTCAGTAACGAGCAGTCAAAGGACCGAGCAGGTTCCACCAAGTTTTAAACCCGAATCGCTTTAAACCCAAAAGGCGACGGACCCTCGAGCATCTGGACGGAGTGCAAAACCCAGGACCTTCAGTCTAACGCTCTCCCAACTGAGCAACGGCACCAAAGGCCATTGCCCGCTCTCTAACCGACACTGAAAGACCACAAGCAGGATGACGTCAATCCTACCTAATGATGCTGTTCAACTGAGCCAAAGAAAGCAGTGCATTCGAAGCTGCAGGCGGGCTCATCCGGGATTTGAACCCGGGACCTCTCGCACCCTAAGCGAGAATCATACCCCTAGACCAACGAGCCACCTATCTCTAGCGGCCATGTGCTTCACTGCGCTCCTGCCTTCAGGCGCTCAGACATCCCGCTTCTGCAGTTGGCAAGTGTAGAAGAAGGGCACATGTGACTGGGTGGATTTCTGAGAAGCCCGTTTCTGCCGTACCTTCACTACCATGGCCTGCTTTCTCAGTTTAATGTTGATTAACATGTCAAAAGCAAAGGACACGAGGCTGAATTAAATGGCACAAGGCTACATTGCAGCACAGCCACACACGTCATCCTGTTTTTACTGGAGAGCAATTGTTCGAGGTCTGCGGAAGACAACGGTGATATTAGTCAGCTCAGTTTAGGTCAACGTTGTTTCAGTCTAGATTAGCGCGTTTTGGCGTTGTGGCGTAGACTCTTCAGTAACGAGCGCTGCCCGTCAAAGGAACGAGCAGGTTCCACCAAGGTTTAAACCCGAATCGCTGGATTCGGAGTCCAGAGAGCTAATCGTTACATCGCGGAACCGAGCGGTGACAGCGGTGTCTGCCCTTCTGTTTGCAGGGTAGAAACAACTCTGACGGCAGCGTCCAGAAAGGCAACGGACCCTCGAGCGTCAGGACGACGTCAATCCTACCTAATGATGCTGTGCAACTGAGCCAAAGAATTTTTTGACATTTTTTAAATCAATGTATGTTGAGAACAGGAGGCCTCAAAATGGTCTCTGCTGCCCAAGGGCAACACTGCGCAGTATGGGCTTCACAAAATGCCAAAAGCCACGACTCTGGTGGGACTCGAACCCACAACCTTTGAATGGCCTCTCCCGGCAGCCTAGAAGTCCAATGCGCTATCCATTGCGCCACAGAGCCTGTCGGAGCACCAGGCTGGGCCACGTGAAGGCTTTTCTTCCGTATTTGTGCCCATCTAGCTCAGGTCGAGTCGCTCGCTGTGTGGGCAGAAAGACAGGTCCTCGGGTCACCGTACAACTGATGCCTGGTTCGAAAGCGTACAGTGTCCTCGGGGTCGACTGTCCAACAGCGAGCGTAGAAGCAGCGACAGCCACCGGTGGAGAGGCACCGCTGGGATTCGAACTCATGATCTCCTGTTTACAAGGCAGACGCTTTGACCAGCTGAGCTAAGTTAGCCTGGGATGCTATCTTTCAAAAGCAGGTGAGGGGGGTGGTGGCACGAGAGAAAGCATCCACTGTCCTCATTTGCCGCCCTTTTTCGGAAAAGCCCGCACTCTGCTGTATTAAGCCGCACAACCAAAGGCTCAGCTGGGATTCGAACCCAGGATTCGGCAGCAATCTTCGCTGGTTTGCAACCGAAACCACCTGCTGCTGCACTGCACCACCGTTTGCGTTGCATTCTCGGGAAGAACAGCCACGGCCTCCAAGGAGGTGCTAGAGCTCCCCGAAAGGCACCGCTGGGATTCGAACCCAGGATCTCCTGTTTACAAGACAGGCGCTTTGACCAACTAAGCCACAGCGCCACCCTGCACATGTGGGCTGGGGAGGGCGGCTCAGAGGATCAAAGCATCTAGGCAAGAGGCCAACGTCCAGGCGCTGCGCGGCTAAAAAGGCTTTGTTGACAACTGAGTGGGGGTGGCCAGCTAGCCTCTGTGTTTGTTGGCCAAGCGTGGCCAAGCGTCCGGCATTTGAAAGACTACATTGCAGCACAGCCACACACGTCATCCTGTTTTTACTGGAGAGCAATTGTTCGATATCTGCAGAAGACAACGGTGATATTAGTCAGCTCAATTTAGGTCAACGTTGTTTCAGTCTAGATTAGCGCGTTTTGGCGTAGACTCTTCATTAACGAGCGCTGCCCGTCAAAGGAATGAGCAGGTTCCACCAAGTTTTAAACTCGAATCGCTGGATTCGGAGTTCAGAGAGCTAATCGTTACATCGTGGAACCGAGCGGTGACGGTTGAAACAACTCTGACGGCAGCGTCCAGAAAGGCAACGGACCCTCGAGCGTCAGGACGACGTCAATCCTACCTAATGATGCTGTGCAACTGAGCCAAAGAAAGCAGAAAGCAGCACTTTTGAAGCTGCAGGCGGGCTCGTCCGGAATTTGAACCCGGGACCTCTAAGCGAGAATCACACCCCTAGACCAACGAGCCACCTGCCGTCGTGTTCTCCTGTGGTTGGCAAATGCAAACAGAAGACGCACATGTCTGCGAACAAAACAAAAAACAACAGCAAAAACTCCTTTTTGCCGTTTCGCCACCAGCTTGGGGTGCCCTCTTAATCGAATGTTGCCCAAAAAACACCAGGGCGACGGACATCAGGCTGGGTTCAGGGCTCATACGGGATTTGAACCCGGACCTCTCGCACCCTAAGCGAGAATCATACCCCTAGACCAACGAGCCACCTGTTGTTAGCAGTCGCCCGGCCATGTGCTTCACTGCACTCCTGGCTTCATGCGCTCAGACATCCCGCTTCTGCAGTTGGCAAGTGTAGAAGAAGGGCTCATGTGACCGGGTGGAAGCCCGTTTCTGCCGTACCGTCACTGCCATGGCCTGCCTTCCCAGTTTAATGTTGATTAACACGTCAAAAGCAAAGGACACGAGGCTGAATTAAACGGCAGAACGCTACATTGCAGCACAGCAACAGAACAACAACAGATCAAGGTCCCACAGGCAAGTCGTGTCCTTTGCCTGCAGTAGCTAGACTCTGCTTATTCAGTAAAGCTAAGCAGGCCCCAGCCTAGTCTGCTTTTGGATGGGAGACCCATTAGGGAAGGCTTGTGCTACTTTTATGCCGATCAACAGGGGGCGGCCATCCCCTGACATGTATGGATGCAAATTTCCTAGTATAACTCTGCGGACTTCAGACTGTAAAAAGAATCGACCTTTTGATAAAACGGTCCTTGTAAAAAGGACGGTGCTTCAGGTGAGGAAATAAACAGGCATCCTCATGAACTGTTGTCCTTACTAGTCATCTTGGCCTAGTGTTAAGTATGGTAGCGCATCCTGACGGCGGGTATTGAGCTTGTCAGCATGCTCTACCTCTCTGTTGGAGCAGCTTTATTAATGATCCCACAGCAAGTGTGTCTTT
>VONZ01003454.1:0-21205 GCA_012976165.1 Labeo catla
AAGGTACAGATGAAGTCTTAACGCTGAGAACAATCAGACAGGATATTGTCCAGCTTCAGGGGACTGCTGTATCTTTTGAAGTGTCCGCTTTCTCAAAGCCCAAGGTTAAGTTCCAGATTGTACATGCCTTTTCAGCAAGTGAATTGAACCTGGCTCAACAGTCATGTCCAGCAGACATCTTAAAACAGAAGTATGGACATTTGAAGGGAATCCCATTAAAGGCATTCAGTGACGTCCAGCCTATGGTGCTCATCGGATCGGATCATCCACATTTGATAACGCCTATTAGTCCTGTTCATTTGGGCCCATTGGGAACTCCCATTGCGACTCATACTCTGCTGGGATGGACAGTTCAAGGTCCCACAACCTTCTTGCACCACCCACAAGGTGAAAGCTCCTGTTTGCACACAATGTTTCTCTCCCCTGCTCAAGCCCTACATCAGCATGTTGAAAAGCTTTGGCAGCTAGATACTTTGCCGTTTCAGAGTGCCAGAGATGTGACGCGTTCGAAACAAGATCAAAGAGCTATGGAAATGCTTGAAGAGAAAACTGTGTGTGTCCCAGTGGATGGAGTAAGCCGTTATGCAACTCCTCTTCTCCGTCGAAAGAATGCTGCTCACCTCCAGGCTCCTCCCACAGCTGTAATGGCTCTCCTCAGATCTACAGAGCGCAGACTGAGCCGTAATCCTGAACAAGCTGCAGCATATAATGCTGAAATAAACAAGTTGGAAAGTGCTGGTTATGCAGTGAAAGTCACAGTTGATGAAGCCAACAAATCCCCTGAGTCTTGGTATATACCACACCATATGGTATATCACAATGGAAAGACCAGAGTAGTTTTTAACTGTTCATACTGCTATCAGCAAGCCTGTCTGAATGACAATCTGTTGCCAGGACCTACGCTGGGTCCATCATTACTTGGTGTACTCCTCCGGTTTAGAGAGCATGCAGTAGCAATTAGTGGGGACATCAAGGCCATGTTTCATCAGGTGAGGCTTCTCCCTGAAGACCAGCCCCTGCTACGTTTCCTATGGAGGAACATGGAGAGAGAGCGCAGTCCAGACATTTATGAATGGCGGGTGCTGCCGTTTGGCACGGCGTGCAGCCCGTGCTGCGCAGTTTACGCTCTCCAACGGTACGTCAGAGACCATGTAGCTGGCAACGAAGATGTGATGGAGTCTGTGCTGCATGCTTTCTATGTGGACAATTGTCTCCAATCCTTCTATACTGCAAAACAGGCCAAAGAATTTGTTGACAAGCTTCGTGCTTTTCTTGCTGCCGGGGGTTTCGAGATACGACAATGGGCAAGCAACATCCCAGATGTTATAGCTCACCTTCCAACTGAAGCTAGATCCCAGGATTGTGAACTTTGGCTGACTGAAGACAAAGGTGATCCTCAAGAATCTACTCTTGGGCTAAAGTGGCACTGTGTCTCTGATACCATCAGGTATAAGCAACGAGCCATGTCTGACAAAACACCTACCATTAGAAATGTGTATAGGACACTTGCTAGCCAATATGACCCTCTAGGATTTATTATCCCATATACCACCCGGGCCAAAGTCCTCATTCAGGCGCTCTGGAAGAAGGATAGAGGATGGGATACTCCTATTGAAGGCAAGCTTCTCTCTCTGTGGCAAACTTGGGAAGATGAACTGCCCAACCTACAGGAAATATCTCTCCCAAGATGCTACTTTCCCATATGTGCCAACTCCCTCTCTGCAGCTGTCGATCTTCACATATTTTGTGATGCATCAGAGGAAGCCTATGGGTCTGTGGCATACCTCAGAGTGGAGGATGAGCAGGGCCACATCCACATGTCCTTTGTCATGGCCAGGTCCCGGGTTGCACCAAAGAAGCAGGTTTCGATGCCTCGCTTAGAACTTTGTGCAGCATTGACTGGAGCCCAACTAGCTCGGGTACTACAGACAGAACTCAGCCTCAATCTCAGACAAACGACACTGTGGTCAGACTCTACAATAGTACTGAGTTGGATAAAATCAGAGTCCTGCCAGTATAAAGTCTTTGTGGGGACCCGAATCTCGGAGATTCAAGATCTTGTAGGAGCAGACAACTGGAGGTATGTTGATTCTAGCAACAACCCTGCAGATGACATAACGAGGGGAAGAAAGTTGTTAGAATTGTCTGGTCGATGCAGATGGAGAGATGGCCCCTCTTTCTTGCTTCATTCTCCAAATCAGTGGCCTGCATGTCCACCACTAAACTTTGTAGAACAAGGGGAATTGCGTAAAACTACCTTCTGTGGCACCATCTCAGTCATTGATAATCCAGTGCTCGATCTAGCAGATCATGAGTCTTGGGAAAAGCTAGTAGATGCTGCATATAAAACCACTCATGGGGCGGCTGCACCATCTATGTCTGCCGAAACACGCATTCAGACTGAGATTGCACTCCTACGTAGGGCACAAACAGACAGCTTTCCTGAGGAACTCAAAGCCTTACAACAGCAGAAACCAGTGCCAACCAGTAGTCGCTTAAGAACTCTCTCTCCAGTTTATGACCAGTCTCTGGGAGTAATTCGTGTTGGGGGCCGACTCCGCAAAGCAGAAGTACTAGAGATGGATGAAATCCACCCAATAGTGCTTGATCCCAGTCATCCAGTGACAAAGTTACTAATCAAAGACTTTGATCATCGGCTTCTCCATGCTGGACCTGATAGAGTTTTCTCTGAACTGAGGAGAACTTACTGGATCCTAAGGGGTAGACAAGCTGTCAAGAAACATCAGCGGAAATGTACAGAGTGCGTCAAATGGCGTCAGAAGCCTACCGTGCCTAGAATGGCTGATCTGCCCTCTGCACGCTTGCGTCTGTTTAAATCTCCCTTCTGGTCTACAGGAGTTGACTGCTTCGGTCCTTACCACATTAAAATTGGAAGACGACACGAGAAACGTTGGGGCATTGTGTTCAAATGCCTAACGACAAGGTGCGTGCATTTAGACCTTCTCTGTAATATGGACACAGATTCCTTTTTGTTGGCACTCAGAAGATTTGTAGCAAGACGAGGCAAGCCTAATGAACTCCTCTGTGATCAAGGCACCAACTTCCATGGAGGAGAAAGGGAGTTACAGGAAGCCTTTGCTTCTCTCAAGCCTGAGCTACAGGAACAGCTAGCCAAGCAAAATATTGACTTCAAATTTTAACCCACCGCATGCTCCCCACTTTGGAGGAGCGTAGAAGAGAGAAATCAAATCCATCAAGTCCTCCTTACAAGTAGTCCTAAAGGACCTGATCCTTCCTGAAGAGGTACTGCGGACTGTATTGATTGAAGTCGAGGGCATTATGAACTCGAAACCTCTAGGATATGTGTCGTCAGACATCTCAGATCCTGATCCAATCACACCAAACTTGCTGCTCATGGGGCGGCGGGATGCCTCCCTTCCACAAGCAGTGTATGGACCAAGTGATCTATTGGGACGTAAGCGCTACCGACACAGCCAGGTGATAGCGGATCACTTCTGGAGTCAGTTCATTCGAAAGTATTTGCCCAGTCTGCAACTTCGTCAGAAATGGCAGAACTCTTCTCCAAATCTTGCAACAGGACAAGTGGTTATGGTGGTTGACCCACAACTACCCAGAGCCTTATGGCCCGTTGGCCGTGTTACGAGAATCATTACGAGTGATGATGGTAATGTACGCACAGCAGAGGTGAACATCAAAGACCGTACATATACTTGCCCTGTAGCCAAACTGGTTGTGCTGCCCGAACTGACTGATGATGACGACAGTTCTTAAAGACTGAGTAGAGCACTTTGCTTAATTACAAATATAACAAGTATATTTGTGGGGCGGCTGTACAAAGTTCTCTAAGTTACACAAATGTGCCAGCAGGTGGCAGTATGGAACTGCCAGTAACAGATCGGGTGTGGTCTGTAGCTACCTTATTTTGTTAGCGTCATACTAGCTCAGATCGTGTGCGTTTGAGACGGAGTGAAGACTGTTCCTGGTGATGATTATAATTTGTGCCTATTGTGTGCGTTATTGACAAGTAAGTGATCTATAAATGTTAATGCTCGAATCATTATGAGTATTTAGCTTCAAAGTGTTATTGTTGCACTCCTAATACTTATGTGAATGACTCAGCAGCTTCCCTGCCGCAATAGCGTTCATTACAGTATCATTTAAGCTTATCGGAACTAATGTTTAAGTCATTTCTAGTTGGTGTTTACATCTGCTTTATTTCTGCAACTTTATATCACTTGATCTGTGAGTTAGTAAGTGGGGATTGTGGTGTTTATATGACACATTAATGCCGCCATTTTGAAGAGCGCAGTTTTATCATAACTGCGTCATTATTCCCCCTGCTGTATTACGCTATGTATATTGATTAGAAATGCCACTTGTATATGTGAAAATGTACACAATTTAATTCAGTAATGTTAAATAGTTTGTAACTTTGTATTTTCTACATTTATTTATAGGAAACCACACAAACGCATAAATCCCTGTAAAATTTGTACTTCCATCAACCGGATTAAAGTTTATTTCTTGGAGATCTGGACTGTTGCACCTCTTTTTAACGGAAGAGCATGGCTAGAAGGCGGAAGCCAGTGTAACGCACACAGTATCAGTCACAGTCAAATAAAAACATTTGTTAATATAAAACAACTTGAAAAAAAAAAAAATACATTTAATATTTTTGTATATTTCTGCACGGTTCCATCATTCCTGTTAGCGATCTCGTGGATTTGGCGTCAGATACACTTTATATTAATAAACATTAACTTCAGATACCAGTCAGCAATCGCAAGCAGTTTTTGTCAAATAAAAACATTTTCTGTTTATATAAAATAACTTGAAAAAAGTTGGAAAAAAAAACCCATTTAATATTTTTGTATATTTCTGTACGGTTCCATCATTCCTGTTAACGATCTCGTGGATTTGCCGTCAGATACATTTTATATTAATAAACATTAACTTCAGATTCCAGTCAGCAATCGCAAGCAGTTTTTCCTCAAATAAAAACATTTTCTGTTCAATAAAATAACTTCAATAAGTGTCATGGCTTTGGTGTCAAATAAATACATGTAATATTTTTGTATATTTCTGTACGGTTCCATCATTCCTGTTAACGATCTCCTGGATTTGCCGTCAGATACATTTTATATTAATAAACATTAACTTCAGATTCCAGTCAGCAATCGCAAGCAGTTTTTGTCAAATAAAAACATTTTCTGTGTATATAAAATAACTTGGAGAAAAAAAAAAAACAAAAAAAAAAACTTGGCAGTGGTGCTATAAAGCACCTCAAAACTCCCCAAAGAACCACTGTAGGTCCCTACAGGAGTGAAGGTGCGGCTCCTCACCACATAATCAAATCAGTGCATACAAATATTGTGCCATTTGCTATAGTTTATTTTGCATTAAACCTATTTTCTGCTATCTGTATAAACAATGAATTTGTCCTTTACAAATGGGAGTACAACAAATTCATGACAATTTTTTTCATTAAGCTAACTATAAATGTAAAAAAGTGAAAAAAGTTCTTAAAAAGCATCTAGTAAAGAAACACAATAACGTAACTTACACGATCTCTACATTTATTATCAATTTCATCTATATTTTGTTCCATTATTTGTATATGCATAACAAACCAGATATTTAAACATTTCCAGTCGTGACTGGATTTAAAAAAAAAAAAAAACTATCACTATCTCCAATAATATGTCTTAGTAAGATGAGATTGAAATGATCCAAACATATAATGCAGTGCAGTCCAATGAAGATTGAGAGATGAACAAATAAACGTTCCTCAAAAGATGTGAGATGTTTTGAAGGCTTGGGAAGATCATTCCTTTACTGAGGAACTGTGAAAGTAAAACTTCTGGAAACAAACGTTCCTCAGAAGATCCTGATGATCAGGTGTGAGACTCACTGATTTTTCTAATAAATGATTTGTGGGGAACCAAGTAAAGCCAAGCTGCTTCACTCCAGTAAGTGTTCGTCTGGAAATATTTTTTTTTTTTCTCTTATGTTTACAGCAAAAAGGCAATACAGGCAATAATAATTAATTGCATAAGTAAGAAAATATATGTTAAATGCATCTGTAATCAAGTCTAATCAAGTGGACAGTCACCGGAAAATGAAATATTCTATAAGTGACTTGACTTGGCTTGTGAAGATCGACTGTGACTTAACTCGGCTCGTGACAATCAGCAGTGACTTGACCTGGCTCGTGAAGATCAACAGTGACTTGACTTGGCTCGTGGGGATCAGTAGCGACCTGACCTGGCTCGTGAAGATCGACTGTGACTTGACTTGACTCATGGAGATCTACAGTGACTTGACTTGGTTCAGGAACGACAGGTCTGACTTGACTTGGCTCAGGAACAACAGCTCTGACCTGACTTGGCTCAGGAACGACAGCTGTAACTTGACTTGACACAGGAACAACAGCTTTAACTTGACTTGACTCTGTTATGGCAGCAGTGACACGACGGAGCTTTGTTTTCGCTGCCATCTTGTGACCGGGCTCCGCTGTCACTGCCATAGCATGAATGTGCTCCAGGACCATTTCGGGGGTGGGTTGCACAGCCGGCATTACCGCGATGTCGGTAAACGATGAGCCCACAGTCAATAAAGCAAAGTCCAAACGGTGAGCAAGTGACGAACGCGGACCCTCGCGTCTGAGTTGCGAACTCAGAGGCTGGTTCACGCTGTCACAAAAAATTTCAACTAGAATACAGTCCGGGAGGTTGCAATGGTTTGCTACAGCCCAAAACTTGCAAACGTGTTGCTCGAGTGACCGCAGGCCTCGTTTCAGTCTGAATAATGTTCTTGTGATGTCCATACCTGTGCAGAGTTCGTTGGAAATGCTGCTGGATCCTTTTTGGACCGAGTATTATGTAACATGGAGAGGGAGATGAGGATGAGCGGATCCAAACGCAAAGCTTTATTCATAGGGCGAGACAAAGACATGGTCGAACAGGCAGAGTCAAACAGTAATGTGGGGGCGAGACACAAGAATAGTTCGTGAAGCAGGCGAGGGTCGATCAGCGGCGAAACATAATCCATAGAGTGAGGCAGAGGGGTGTCCGTACAACGAGCGAGTAGTCCAAGAGGCAGGCAGTGAGACAGACGAAACGAGATGACCAGGTGAGAAAGCTAAACTAAGGGAACTCGGGAACTAGGAAACTCAGGAACTAGGAAACTCAGGAACTAGGAAACTAGGGGACGACTATGTAAAGCTGCTAGCTCTAGGAGAGCGCTAAATGCAAGGAACACAGTACACCACTTTACAACTCCACAATACTACGGTGAGTCACAGGGGAAAAGTCCAGGGGTTAAATAGCGCTTCTGATTGGCCACAGGTGTTGGTGCAATCAGCGCAATGGGTGATGGGAGAAGTAGTCCGGGGTGCAGTGCAACAGTCTGTGTGATGCGAGAGCGACATCTGGTGGTGAGTGGACCGAAGGTCACCAACCAGATTCATGACAATAAACTAGCAGTGTTTGTGTGATTTTTTTTTTTTTTTTTTTTTTTTTTTTAATGGGTAATGACTCTTTAAAGTTTCTATAAAGGTAGTCTGTCATCTCTAGATCACATCGGACGAGTCTTCCTGTCAGCCTAAACCTAAACCTTTTTAATACTATCTGTATAAAACAACGAATTTGTCTTTTATAAATTCATGACAATGTTCTACATTAAGCTACCCATAAACGTTAGAAGAATTTTAAAAGAAAAAAGCATCTAGTGAAATGGTGATAATGATGATATTGAAATGATTTTTGAAGTTGAGGGAGAAAATGAGTTTTTCAACATACCCTAACTGTCGTGAGCCAGAATACACAGAGTTCAGGGAGAGAAAGGCAGGATGAGCATTTGAGATTAAAAAGTATTTAAATTGTATTTTTTTTTTTTTTTTATGAAAATAACTGATTGTTGTGCTACATAAGACCCTTCTTCTTCCCAAATCACATTTGGGATCGTTTGAAGCCACATTTAAACTGCATTTTGGAAGTTCAAACTAGGGGCACCATATCAGTCCATTATATGGAGAAAATCCTGAAATGTTTTCCTCAAAAAACAATTTCTTTACGACTGAAGAAAGAAAAACATGAACATCTTGGATGACAAGGGGGTAAGTACATTATCTGTAAATTTTTGTTCTGGAAGTGGACTTCTCCTTTAAAACATTTGCTACATGAAAATACAATTTTTCAGTATAAACAACATACATGTCTAAGAAAAAAAAAAAGTACATGTCTTGTATTTTTTCCTTATAACAGTGAAAACTAAACTTATACTGTAAAGGGTTCACTTTTAATGGATATGAGTGTCACACCCCTGTGGACTGTTTTGTTGGTTTCTCCCTCTTGTGCCCATATTTGATTGTTCCTGTTTCCTGTCCTCATTTAGTCATTATGAGTTAACCTTGCATCACCTGTGTCTCAATTTAGTTCAGCATTATCACCTGTCTTTATAAGTTGCATTTAGTTCTGTGTTTGTCGTCTGGTCTCGTCTGCGTGTACGTCACCGTCACCCTGCCTGTGGATTTACCTGTTTCGGAACTACCTGTGGATTATAATAAAGACTTTATCTTTAACCTTCGTCTTCATTCACCCCTTACTCACACGATAACGTGACAGAAGACCGAGCCCACCGCGGATGGAGAGCCAAAGCCCTGTGCAACCGACGAGCCATCGCCAAGTAGAGCAACAGAGCTGAGGATCGCCCCAGAGCCAGAGCCCGTCACGTCCGACCAGGTGTGAGAGCCGGCTACAATGCATGCGAGGGAGGAAGTTACAGTGGAGCGTAAGGATGCCAAGGAAGGCCCCGCCCACTGCACCTCCGTTGAGGGTGAGCTTGGTCAGTCGTCGTTCTGCCATCGCCTCAGGACTCCACTCCTCTGGCTGCACCTCGTCGCTTTGTCCCACTGGCTCCATTGGGCTCCTCCCTCCCTCCAGCTCCGCCTCAGTCCTCTGTCGCTCCGGGTTCGCCTCGGACCTCCGGATCTCCACCTCAGTCACCAGAGCCTTGGGTTCCGCCTTGGTCCTCCGGACCCTCAGTGTCGCTCAGGATCATCGGTTCTCCACCTCCTCCTGCTCTGCCACCGTTATTCATTCCAATTTAATTTAAATCTAATGTAACATTCAGATTTTGTTGGTTAATGGCCAGTGATTGGTTAATGAGCGTTGGGAGTCAGTTAGGAAAATGAACTGAAATGAACAGTCTCTGTTGATTGTGTGACTGTGACGTCTCTATAGCGGCTCCTTATTCACCATCAGCTGATCGTGAGGAAACTGGACTGACGTCTAAATACTGAGAGTCCTACAATAAAACACAGACAGTCACATATGAGTATGAGACATTACTGCTGTCACATCACATCAGCAGATCCATATTAGAAAAAACACAATATGTTCATATTATAGCCAGAGATATGAAAGAACAACTGATCACAGATTAATAACAGGAAATGATCAACTACTACTATCACTTAGAGACTCTGTAAGAGATTAAAATATTCCTATATTCATAAATCAGTTAAGTCACAGAATTAAACACAGTTTAAAGTGGAGACTAAAGTGGAGCTGAATTATTATCTTATATTCCCCAATAACACACACAGGAGGTCTGTTACGTCAACCTTAAATAAACAAACACTCACAATAGGATACTGTCTCCAGTTTATAATGTGGACCATTCTTCAGATCAGAGAGTAACTTCCTACTAGATTCTCCTAGTTTATTCCATGACAGATTCAGTCGTCTCAGGTGTGAGGGGTTTGATCTCAGAGCTGAAGCCAGAGCAGCACAACCTTCATCTGTGACACCACAATCACCCAACCTATTGAGAACAATGACACAATGTGAATTGTAGTTGAAGTGTCTGTAGTTTGTTATTGATTCTGGTCTCAGAGCAGGAGAGGAGATATAATGACAAGCACTGCCACAAACTGCTGCTGATAGAATGAGATTTATGTATGTTGATGCTCAATGGTGCTGTCTGAAACTGTCATGTGCTTCAGGACTGAACAGACACACAGAGCTGAATGTGAGATATTGTTTCATAGTGATATAAGGACGGATCTGTCTGGAGAAACAGTCACTCACACCTCTAATAAACACCTACAGGAGGAGCCACGTGTTCCCCATTACATCTCATTTATTAACTCTTGTGATCAAACACTTGATCATTGTGTCATGTTTGGTCTCATCTGTTGAACTCAATAAAGATTCTCAAGGTTTTAATGTATAAAGTCAGAACTCTTGCCTACACATGCACTGACATCATGTCATGTGAACTTTTCTTCTGGCTCATCACCTATTTACCTCCATCTTAATTGTCTTTGGTGTTTATATTCCACTTTAACTTTGTTTTAATTAAATAATGTTTTTCTTAGGACAGAAGACAGGAATGAGCAAGGGATGGGATCGGTCCTGGAGGATCACTGTCCTGCAGAGTTTAGCTCCAACCCTGATTAAACTCACCTGCCTGTAACTTTCTAGTGATCCTGAAGACACTGATTAACTGGTTCAGCAAGGCTGGATTAACACACGGGTGTACAGGACACTAGACCAGAGGGAGATCCAGCCAAAATATGACTTTCCCTGGAACACAATTTCAACTGAGGGGGTCTTTAAATTGGTCTGTGTCATAACCCAGCCCTTTGGTTCAGGTGTATTTAATTGGGGTTGGAGCTAAACTCTGCAGGACTGTGGCTTTCCAGGACTGAGTTTGCTAATCCCCAATATTAGAGGAACATGAAAATGATGACAGAGCAACAAATAAATATAGAAATAAAACAAAAAGACTGCTTGTTGTTTCTTTATATCAATGATAATGCTGAACACTGAATTGATTAAACTTTCATTCACTCATTGATCACTATAGTATTGAGTTAAAACTAAACACATTCAGACTCTTGTCTGTTCAAATCTAAACCTCTGGGAGATTCATCCTCTGCAGTAAGTCTCTGGATTACTATTTTACACATTATCTGAAAGTTCGTTATTAATCAAACTATCATAAGCAAAGCTCCAGGAGCAGCAGGACATGTGATGTAATGGAAATGAATGAAATGAACTTAATCAGAGTCATTTCTGCTGAAATTTAGTGTGTTTACTGAACATTGCTGATTTGATTCTTAGAATTGACATTAAAGGATGTTTTACAGAGGATCTTACTCCAGTTTCTCCAGTTTACAGTGAGGATTCTGTAGTACATAAGAAAGCAGCTTCACTGAATCTCCTAGTTTATTCCACGACAGATTCAATTGTCTCAGGTGTGAGGGGTTTGATCTCAGAGCTGAAGCCAGAGCAGCACAACCTTCATCTGTGACACCACAATCACTCAACCTGTAGAGAACAATGACACACAATGACGCACTGGATACACATACTGTAAGCACTTTGTGCTACACTGTATTTGTTTTGTCCTATCCATCATATGTTCTTGCCTTATTAACAAATGTACTGTACATTTAAAAGAAATTTCTTTTAATTCTGTAGCATATATTTATATATAAATGTATTGTTTTTATGAATGAATTTTTTGGATCTTACCACAGTAACTCCAGTTTACAGTGAGGATTCTGTAGTACATCAGAAAGCAGCTTCACTGAATCTCCTAGTTTATTCCACGACAGATTCAGTTGTCTCAGGTGTGAGGGGTTTGATCTCAGAGCTGAAGCCAGAGCAGCACAACCTTCATCTGTGACGCCACAATAACTCAACCTGTAGAGAACAATGACACACTCTTCACTCTCTCAGATCAGATCAGTTTAGTTGTGAATCAATTATTAAAGATAAAGTACAAACTTAGAGCACAAATCAATGTTTGATGGATCATTGGACTGAGGTCTAAAATGTCACAGAACACAAAACTGTTTACAGGTTTCTCCATCACAAAGGACAGTAAAATCTGAGATCACCTGCATTGAGAGATATTGTTTGTATATTGCAGTCCAATACAAAACATTACATATTAACATCCATCAATTTTCCAATTCACTTTATCCCCTGCAGTTTATCCCAGTGTCTCGGGTCACAGGTGAGGGACTCCCTGAACGGATGACCAGTCAGTAAATAATTTTAATTTTAAAGCCTTGACAACAGAATGAAAGCCTATTAACAAATATTGCATAATTTTATAGTTAAATGGCCCTGGGATTAGAAACTGCAGTTTCAATGTTTTTTAATGAGGACATTTTTGTCCTTAAGGTCCTGAGAAAATTTTTTGTACTTAGTGTAAAATAGATTTATTAAATGAAATGAGGGTGAAATATTTACATTTCAATAAAAATACACACCTGTGTCAAAATGTATGCAGTTGGCATTAACACAGGCAAAATGATAAAAAAAAAAGTATCTGTTTTCTTTTGTCATTTTGTCTGATGGATGTGCACTATGTGTAAACAGATAATACATCTAAAAGGTTTTTTCTACTGAAAAAAAAAGGTTAAAGGGAACACAGAAGTCCACACATGTACAAGAAACAAAGTTGGTCACACAATTATTTCTTTAACTTTCTGTACATCTTGATTGACAGTCAGAAAAAAGTATCCCTTTTGTATTCCTTATCTACTTTTTACATTTAAACACTCATCATTGTGTTTTCCGAATTGATTAGTGTTTAGATTTGCCATTGTGTTTAAATTTGTTGTTTTGATTTGTAAAGTTGTTTTCAAAATGGTAATTTATTTTGCACTTCACATACAGTATACTTTACAGTGTGTCATATATGATCTTACCCCAGTGTCTCCAGTTTACAGTGAGGATTCTGTAGTACATCAGAAAGCAGCTTTACTGAATCTCCTAGTTTATTCTCAGACAGACTCAGGTGTCTCAGGTTCGAGGGGTTTGATCTCAGAGCTGAAGCCAGAGCAGCACAACCTTCATCTGTGACGCCACAATCAATCAACCTGTAGAGAACAATGACACACTCTTCACTCTCTCAGATCAGATCAGTTTAGCTGTGAATTCATTATTAAAGATAAAGTACAAACTTAAAGCAAAAATCAATGTTTCATGGATCATTGGACTGAGATCAATAATGTCACAGAACAACCCAAGTCTTATTTAAGCAGGATAAATAATATTTTTTTTTATATGCACTACTTCTCTATTTTATGCAAAATGTGAGTCTTATGCAAAATCTGTGATAACTGATGAGACTATCCACTACATAGCATGTGTGTGTCATATATGATCTTACATCAGTGTCTCCAGTTTACAGTGAGAATTCTGTAGTACATCAGAAAGCAGCTTCACTGAATCTCCTAGTTTATTCCCAGACAGATCCAGTTCTCTCAGGTGTGAGGGGTTTGATCTCAGAGCTGAAGCCAGAGCAGCACAACCTTCATCTGTGACACCACAATCACTCAACCTGAGAAATGAAAATCAAACATGTGAAACACTATCAAACAGCTTAAATTAACACATACCATGAAAATAGAAGAAAATGTGCACATGCATTTCTTAATGTCAAATTACCCAAGATTTATGGGCAAATATACACACACAAAAATGGCAAGACTGGATTAAATCAGCTTTTATCTGTTGTTGTTAAAAAATAATCCACAATTGGATTAATGGACTGTGAACTGGCAGAAGCTTCATATGTTTTATTATAAGTTTGAATTTAGCTCTTGTCATTCCAAATACCTTCTGAAAAATGTTAAAACTAAAAAAATATAAATAACAAATAATTATGATTAATAACTATCTTTTAGATTTCAATTGTCATCTTCAATAGTGTGTGTTCAAGTATGCTGCGGTTTTGTTCCATTAACTGATACATCAGATTTCAGAAGATTTGAGCTGCTGTATATATGAGCTGCTACTTTACTTGTTTGGTTGCTCTTGATTTCTGCTTGGTCTTTTATGCCAGATGAGATATATTTAAATTCCTTCTTAATGGCAATTTTAAAGTGTCCCTATTATGCCTTTTCAAACATGACATTTCTTGTAGTGTTTCATGTAGCTGTATGTGAACATAAACTATCTGCAAAGTTGTGAAGCCAACAGTGCACGATAAATAAAGTTATTGTCTATCAAAAAAAGAGTCGGCTCACATTTGCCTGAACCTGTCGTCAGGATTTCGAATCTTTTTCTGTTATGGCCACACGTCACGAAGTAACAGATTTGCATAATGTCCGCCCACGTTCTACATCGCGAACAACTTGCCCGCCCATAAATTTCCATGGGGTTTAGGTCACATGGAAATTTGCACGTACATTATACAGAAGACGCGGTATCCTACCCTGTGAGTAAAATTGTTTTATATTCACTTCCAAAAGATGATGAATCTACAAAGAGTGTATTTTCTAGCGATCGTTCAAAATAAGTAGTTGTGTATGTTATGTTGTGTAACAACCCTGCACATGTCATGCTAACCGGCTAATTCATGCTTCTGTAGTTCTGTTGTTCAGCTGTGGACCCACTGTAGTCTGACAATTTGTGATTGATGCAGCTTGACTGTCTGTCTGTCTCATTAGTTGGAGTAATGATAAAGGATGGCGCACGAAGCGGCTTTCACGCCGAATGTGGAAAGCGCTGTGCTATGAAACCCATTCGTTTTAATTGCTTCCGCCTGGCGAGGACGGCTTGTTTCTGTCTCGACCAAAGCGCACGTGCAATGGAGCGCGCACGCCGCGGACAAAGTTCAAATGAGTTGTTCAAATGAACTTTTGCCGCTGCGCTCTGAAGGGCTGCACTGAACCCAGCGGCAGCGCAGCGCTTTCCGCGTTCGGTGTGAAACCGCTTAATGCATTATACAACGTTGAAGTTTACAACATAGAGGTGTGCCCGGTTCGCTTACATAAGCAAATTGCGAGCACTTTCCACGGTAGACCGTGCTTGTCGATCAGCCACTTCAGCCGTTTCATCATCAGACTCTGGCTCGAATTGGTAAGGTAAAATCGATGCCATCTTTTCTATGTACTGACAAGTATCCAGGGCTGTCAGTCAGTTATGGCAATGGGCGTTTCGTTTTCCGACATGCTGTACTCTGTAGACCAGTCATAAAGGACTGCACCATCTGACCAATCACAGCAGTGAGGGCTCACGGAAAGGAGGGGTTCAAAGAGACTGATTCTTCGAACTGCTTCGCACGAGTCCTTCATGAATCATTTAGAAATGGGGTAAAATTAAATCTATTTTTGGAGAAAACTGAAGTGTTTTTTGACCTTGCATACATGTAAACCTGTTTTGGGAGTCTATTAAAACAATATTAGCAACATTTAAAATGGCATAATAGGGGCACTTTAACATTTTTAATCGGAAAACCTGAATTATTTTTACGTAACTTCTTATGCATTGTTTGAATCCCTGAAGAAATGTTTTACAGTGTCACTGTACTGAAAACACAAAAATGCAGGCCATTAATATAATAGCTACAGCACTTAAGATTTATGAGCTTTTAACTTTGATTTTCTTAATGTTTTACCGGTGAAGTGACTGTTCTCATTGATACTTACTGAACTGATCCAGATTGTTTAATAACAGGCAGCAACTTCTGAAAAACTTCAGGATTATTATTTCCTTCGACAAATTTATCAAGACGGAACTCATTCAGTTCCTTTTCTGAAGTCAACAACACAAAAACTACAGCTGACCACTGAGATGAAGAGAGTTTGACTTCATCTAAATTTCCTAATTTCAGATACTGTTGTATTTCCTCCACTAGTGAACGATCACCCAGTTCATTCAGACAGTGGAACAGATTGATGGATTTCTCTGGAGAATCAATAATCCTGATCTTCAACTTGATGTACTCAACGGTTTCCTAATTGCTGTCAGAGCTGCTTCTTTTCAGCGTCATTATTTGTTGTAGGAGAATCTGATGAGACTCCACTGACAAACCCAGAAGGAACCGCAGGAAAAGATCCAGATGTCCATTTTTACTCTGTAGAGCCTCATCCACAGCTCTCTGATGCAGATTCTCTTCCTGAAGTATTCCTCCTTCTGCGGCTCATTGAAGCCTCGTACCTCTGTCACTCGATGGACACACTCAGAGGGGACGAGATCAGCTGCTGCTGGTCTGGAGGTGATCCAGATGAGAGCAGAGGGAAGCAGATTCCCCTCAATCAGGTTCATCAGCAGCACGTCCACTGAGGTCTTTTTGTTTGCATCCCGTAGAATCTCATTTCTTTGAAAATATAAGGGAAGACGACACTCGTCCAGACCATCAAAGATGAACAACACTTTATATTCATCACTGGATATTTCCATTTCTTTAGTTTCAGGGAAAAAGTAATGAAGAAGATCTGAAAGACTGAGTGTTTTGTCCTTCATCAAGTTGATTTCTCTGAAAGGAAGTGGAAATATGAGCTGGACGTCCTGATTCTCTTTCCCTTCAGCCCAGTCCAAGATGAACTTCTGCACAGAGACTGTTTTTCCAATGCCAGCGACTCCCTTTGTCAGCACAGTTCTGATGGCTTTGTCTTGTCCAGGTAAAGGTCTAAAGATGTCATTGCATTTGATGGCTGTGTCCTCTGTTGCTGCTCTCCTGGATTGTGTCTCAATCTGTCTCACCTCATGCTCATTACTGATCTCTCCACTCTCACTCTCTGTGATGTAGAGCTCTGTGTAGATCTCATTCAGGAGTGTTGGGTTTCCCTGCGTCGCTGTTCCCTCATACAGACGCTCAAACTTCTTCATCAGATTTGATCTAAATGTGTTGAGGACTTCATGCCTGGAAAAATAAAATACCACATTATTACATGAGTTACAGAGGTAAATGTACAGAGTAAAATGTCTTTGTTGTTTTTTGTGTTATGAGACACTGAACATATCAGAATCAGAATGAGCTTTATTGCCAAGTGTGCTTATACACACAAGGAATTTGTCTTGGTGACAGAAGCTTCCAGTGCACAGACAGGATCACAAGTGACAAGACACAGATAACAAAAATAAACAAGTGATATCATACGGTTTATGAAATGTGTCAGTTATTAATGATGCATTGCATTAAAAAAAAAATCCCACAGTTTACCTTAAACCAGGATACGTAATGTCTTGTGGTTGATTCATAGACTGGTCATATTTCTTACAGACGGGTTTTGTTACAACTGATCTGGGTGGCAGGATTGACCTTGAAACAAGAATCAAACACTCTGACATTGGTGATATTTTTGTCATTATCTTAATAACTGTTGTGATTTTATTAAAAATGCACTTGCCAAAGGTCACAACTGTACAACTGTACAATAAATACCATTTAAATAAATGTACATAAAGAAACAGTTCTACTCTGTGCTCTATATCTACTCATTGTCATTAAATTTACTGTATTTCCTAGCCAGACTTCTGCTCATATTTATTTAATATGGTGCTGCATAATTTTGACAGTTTAATTTAAAATATCGTACTATAATCATATATTTTACAAAACAATTTAATACTTAAGGGTTAAAACCTTGTATCATCGCTCTTAAAATTAATTGGATGACCCAAAGATTCGTCACTCCTCATAGACACACAGCTGGGCTCTGGTTCTGATTTCTGAACTGAACTGTAACAGAGATTGCGTGAGCAAATGTTAAAATATCAGATTAAATAATTAAATAATCACATGATAAAACACCATAACAAACATTTCAATTATGTCTGTTAATAAAATATTGTACCTAAAATTTTGTGGATGACCTATAGACTCGTCACTCTTCATAAACAAACAGCTGGGCTCTGGTTCTGATCTCTTCTCATGAACTGAACTATATCAAAAAAAAAAAAAAATCCCTTGAATTACTGAATCACATTAACTCTGAATAAAAAAATATTATCTTTTTGTCTTTACGATGTTGATACAGAAACCATAAACTTAAGTTCTTTCATACACTCTCTGCCATAATAACTAATAAGAATACCTAATATAAAACAAAAACACAATATAAATATGACACACACACACAGCTCTAACTCTGATCTCTTTTGCTGAACCATTTTAATGATGACATTCATTTGAATAAAGAAAAAAAAAAAAAAAAAAGAATCCCTTCATAAGACTTCATGAAGCTGTATGGTCTTACTGTTTTAAATAAAATTATCATTTTTAACTTAACAAAAAAATTTAAACACACACACAAAACAACAACTATTTGGATCTGGTGACTTAGTTCATACATTATTTTTTTGATTTCATAAGTGGGAAATAGGAAATTTCCGATAGCACATGAAGACAGCATTAGACCAGGGCTATCAAAAGCCCTGCAGAGTTTAGTTTCAACCCTTCTCCAACACACATACCATGTAGTTTTCAAATAAGCCTGAAGAACCTGTTTAGGTGGAACTGTGTTTGTCACCTCTGCTTTAGACTTTGTAGCCCATTTCAGAAAATCAGTTCAATACTTCAAACTTTCAAATGATAATTTGTTGTAAACCATTTAATTATTATTCATGTAGTTAGCAATTCTCTCTCTCTCTCTCTCTCCTTCGGCTTGCTCCCTTGATCAGGGGTCACCACAGCGGAGTGATCTGCACAGCCGATTTGGCACGTTTTACGCCAGATTTAGTTAGCAATACTGAATTTAGTTTTAACTCAACAATACTGGGATTATTTTTCAGGCATGTGTATATAAACACTCGTATACATATGTACCTATGAAATAAGCTACTCAACAAAAACACATATACAAACTTACATATAAACATTAACATGTGCTTGTATGTGTTTGTGTTTAGTATCGTATCGTATCGTATTTCATACATCAGGTTTTTTTATGGCTTATATATGCAACTCATTGCAATTCAGTGATTATTAAGATATATGCAAATAAATCATCTTCAAAAGCCTGTTTGACTGTTCAACATGACAAAAAATTAAAATTAACATTTTAACTGCTTACCAAGATATCACCTTGTGCAGTAAATATACACAAATAACTAAAGCAATAAGTTAGTTAATTAAATAAATGACATTTTTAATGTAATAAATGAACAGACTGTTTATACTGACACATATACAAATGGTGCAGGACGTGTGTCCTTCTAGGGGGGTCTGTGGGCATGCCCCCCCAGGAGAAAATTTTATAAATTTTAAAGTGAAATTCATTCATTTGGTGCACTTTAAGAACTCAACCCATGTTCATTGTGCAAATTGAACAAACAAAAAAGCTGATGACAACCTAAAAAGGGTCTAGAACCGCCCCCAGAGTTTTCTGGGCCCCTTTCAACCTCTGAGCCCTATGCAGTCTTTCCTCCTTTAAATACAAATATCAATAGCAGGGTTTCTGCAGGATTTGTAAAATTCAAATGTAAGGCTTTTTTTTTTAAATACTTTTTTAAAGACCTGCAGAAATAGAATTAATATGGAATAAGCCAGATGTCTAGTAATATATTAAACTGATATCCTGATTTACAGCTCAGATAATGTTCATTATCAAAAACAGTAACATCTGTAAAATTGTAACAACCTTATTTTTAATTTGATGAAATGTAATTATTCACCTCAATACCATGATATAAAAATGAACTACATGGTTTCTAGGTATTTGTATGAAGAACAGTGGTCTTAAATGATTCTGACTATCGTTGAGCACAATGTTTCTCCTGTTTTTCAGCGTTGTTTAATCTGCTCAAATCGCCATGTCATTGTGTTCTTCACCGAATTCAATCGCTTCACTCTGGATCTCACGGCGCTGTTTAGTGCTCGCGAGTAAACGCATCTGATCTGTAGCGGATAACGCGCGCTTTAAACGACTAGCACATTGAATCCATAACGCGATTTTTGTCTTTCTGTCCACAAATTTAAGACTTCTTGAAATTATAATTAAGACTTTTATACTAATTTAAGTATTTAATACTTTTATGGCTTTAAAGGTGCGTTGTTATTTAAAAGAACACTTGTTTATTAAAAAAAAAAAAAAATTCGTACATAAATTCTGGACCTTTGGCTGGATGGGGTGGGTCGTTCGAACCACCCGAACCCCCCCTGGCTACGGGCTTGGACTCTTTGTGATTCTGTCCTTTTTAGGGTTAATATAGTACGTATTAAAAGTACCTGCATCCTGGAGAAAAATCCTTATCTCGGGGTGTTTGTACGTCATCCATGATGAAGCTGAACAGACAGAAGAGTGAGATCTCCAACACTTACTCTGGGTGGAAATGACAAACAAATCATTCATCTGAACGGATCGGAAACAGCAGAACAACGGTGGCGTTCACTCAAATACACAATATTAGTCTTATGTCAATACAAACGCTAAAAAAGAACCATAAACAACACAAAACAGCAACAAAATCACTTCATTTGAAAAAACACGTGTCTTTCAGGAAAAAAACACGTTTTTCAGGAAAAACTTTAAAGTAAAAGTCACGGGCAGCGTCAAGCCAGTGACGTCACATGCACTCTCCACATGCTTTCATGTATAACCATGCATATCAAAACAGACACCAGCTTTCACTTATTTCAGTGCAAAAGTCTGTGCTATATAATTAAAATTTTACTTATACTTTTAATTACATTTCTGCCATGGAGATCCAGGAATCAATCATTCATTTTTTCAAAAAAAAAACAAAAAAAACAAAACAAAAACCAAAAAACGTACAAAGATGAATAAAAATAGAATTATTATTTTGCATTTAAATTAATTAATATGTATGTATACTTATACCGATATACACACACACATATATATATATATATATATATATATACACACATACATATACACACACACACAACAACATACATACACATTATACAATTATTTTTTATGACAGTTAAGAACATTTACCTCTACATTTTCATTCTTATTCGATTCTCAGTGATGTAATACAATGACATTTTCAAATGCAAATAATCACAAATTAAAGGAGGTACAAAAAATACTACCTTACAATACCTTAGAAATACTGTGCAATTAAAACTATTATTCATAACAGAAAAAAAATGGTTCTAAACAAGTCCTTATTTTCATGCAAAATATAATAATAATATAATTGTATAACAAAAATATAAATAAAAATATAATTTATTTTTTGTGATTTGAAAAAATCCGGCCAAGACATATGTTTCTCAAGGTTTGGAATATTTTAAAGTAATCAATCTATATTATATTATATTATATTATATTATATTATATTATGTTATATTATGTTATATTATATCTCTTTATTTTAATTAAAAAAATGTAACAAGACATATCTAATATAATGTAATGTAATCTAATTTAGTTTCTCAAACTTTTTAATATTTATAGAATAAAATGCTAAAAATAAATAATTTTAAAAATAAAAAAATA
>VONZ01003455.1:0-21205 GCA_012976165.1 Labeo catla
GAAACATAAATTGGGAATTACACAAATAAAATGAATATATGAATGAATTAATATGAATGTACCTCTGAAGGTTCTGATTGTCTTCATAAAAGATTCGACGTCATTTTGATGACATCTTTACTCCATGTAACATCTAAAGTAGTGTTTATGACCGCAATGCTGCTTTATCCACAAAGTTCACTGAAACAGCTGTAATTCAGCTTTTCCATAAGCGCCATCTAGTGTCATACAGTGGATTTACAGAGACTTACAGTTACATTCAGCTCATGTGCAGTTTTTGTCTGGCCAAAAAACAGACTGAATTGTCATGCCCTTGCAGTAGCCTATATTTTGACCAGTTGATGAAAAACAAGCTTATGTGGATTCTACACATTTAAACAATTCAGATAAGTTATCTAGATTTATGGAGAAGATAAAAAAAAACAAAAAAAAAACAACATATAATCATTTATTAATCAGTTATTATTTTGACTTAAATCTTTTCTTTATTTAAAGGCTGAAGTGTGAGGTTTGCCTTTTATGAAACATTTTCAAAGCTTTATTTGATCATTTACTTTAGATATTTGAACATGTCGTACAGGTTGTCAGTCATGTTGTCATTCAGTTATGTTCAAATCCTGACATCATTGGTACTGTTATTGTTTTACTGATTAGATACATAAAAAGTCATTTATGTGTTGTCTGTTGATTTTTCAATGTAAAAGTTGGTGAAGTGATTTGTGTGTCAGTACTTTTCGAACACTTCCAGCACATTTTAACAATACCGTGATAATACTGATAACCGTGATAATTTTGGTCACTATAATCGTGATAGGAAATTTTTTATACCGTTACATCTCTAGTTTAGAGAATGGAGGAAATATCAAGTTTAAGTTTATTCCTGTTACGTGGCTTTGGTCTTCAGTAGATGCAACTGTGAAACACAGACACACACACACACACACACACACACACACACATTACCCGTCTCAGGCCGAAGAGACCCTAAAGGATAAATACAACACCCACAGTGTAATATCTGTACAAAAGTAAGAGAAACACATGAATATGCTGCGAGCTCTGGCGATGTTTAATGAACTCTGCATTCTTTCTCATTTGTTTCATCATAAAATAGTAACATGAATTGCATATTCACTTTCAAGAGAAAGAACACAGTTTTTAAATCACAAAATTGTAAACAATAAACTTCATATAAACTCAATGAAAACTTCATGTATTTGAAAGTCTATGGGCACAAATAAAGTCCTTGTATTTCTGTAATCCAATGGCATGTGTACGTGAACAATACATTATATCAGGTATTCTAAATACTGTACAACTGTAAACAATCACATTACATTCACAAATGTTTCCCTTTGTTTACTCACATATTCAGTTTATGTAATTGTAAACAAAACATGAAATCCACTGTTACCTTCTCCCTAAACAGCTCTGCCATTTTGTCACCTTGCGTTTCACGTGAACGACGCCATTTTGGCTCTAATTCAATCTAATAGGAAACTCACATAAATGTCATTATGTACAATCCACGTAAAACTCTTCCAACAAACTTATGAACTCATTTTGTGTACATGCTTGCTTATCTTTCGCTGTTTCTTTGCATATTTATTCATAGATTAAGTTATTTACTGACTCGGCGAAAAAAAAAAAAAATCACACAAAATAACCAGCTCATCAAAACAAATGGCATTTATCTGCACCCCCATGTATATCGAAACCATCATGACTCATTTAACGTCATTTTAAGTGGTTAACAAACCATATTTTCCCTCAACTGTAGAAAAGTAAGAGAAACACATGAATATGCTGCGAGTTCTGGCGATGTTTAATGAACTCTGACCCGAGCTGCGCAGTTCAACATCTCAACAGCGCTAAATGCCTCTACAGGAGACACAAATAATGACAAATTCAGGGTCAGCCCAAAAATACATTGTGTTTTTTGAGGAAAACATTTCAGGATTTTTCTCCATATAATGGACTGATGTGGTGCCCCGAGTTTGAACTTCCAAAATGTAGTTTAAATGCGGCTTCAATTGATCTCATATGCATTTGTAAACGATCACAGCCGAGAAAGAAGGGTTTTATCTAGTGAAACTATCGTTATTTTCATTACAACTTAAATAGTTTTTAAATCTCAAACTCTCGTCTTGTCTTGCTCTGCCTAAACTCTGTGTATTCTGGTTTAAGACAGTTAGGGTATGATGAAAAACTCCAATTGTATTTTCTCCCTCAACTTCAAAAATCATTTCAAAATCATCCTACATCGCTGCAGAAGTACCGACCCAGTCTTTGCGAAGTGAACATGCAAAGAAGATCAAACACCTTTAAAAAAAGGTAAAACAGCGATATAGGATGATTTTGAAGCTGAAGTTTTGAAAAGTCTTGTCTTCAGTACAGACGACAGTAGGCGGCTGCAGTAAAGGCGAGTGGAAAAGAGCTGTAGAGAACAAAGCAGAAGTGAAACCAGAAACCATCAGCTCAACACCACCACTTGCTCAACACTTTCATGTTAAGGTTATGTTATGGTTCACACCATATCGTAATTACCGTAATTTCGAGATGACAACGTGACGTTCTACTCGGAGCTGTTCACGTCCTCAGACTCAGAATTATGCTTTTCTATGGCTACACTATCAACGCCCAAATAGAGCCTACGTTGGTCATGTGGTACAAGTCGTAGCTCTTAGAAGACTCTGAGTTCACAAGTTGTAATTACGAGTTCAACAAGGACATGGACACTTTTTACAAGTTGTAATCTCGTAATTACAGGAATTCTGGTATGGCGTGAACACACCTTTAAATCCACAGGCTAATTGGAAGCACTCAGGTGTACAGAATGAGAATCAAACTAAATGAGAACAGGAACAAGACCAAATAAGGGCACACAGGAACAAAAGCAGGGGCGGAAACACAACAAAACAGGTCCAGAATCCTAACAGTTACAGTGTGCCCCGCTATTATTAAACTATGATATTCTAGACATTAGCAATGTAATTTAGACCATTTATTCCATTTATTTAGTTTTAATGAGAATCCACAAGAAAAAGGTGAATAAAGACTGACAATCGATGTATATAAATCAGAATTCAGAAATTATTATTTCAAGAAATGTAAAGCATTTTAGCTCATTTATGTGTTTTGTGTTTTATGAGAGCTGTGTGTGGAGGGAGGCGAGTGTTTTTCTGTATGTCTGAATGTGTTTCATCTATTTGCTCACATTGTTTGAACTATACTGTGTAGTTGTGTGTTGCGATCAGTGCCGTCCCAAGCATGGTTGTGATGTTTATTGTCAAACTCCAAAATTACATTAGTTTTAATTCTTAAATATGCCATTATTTTATTTGAAAAAATTAAAACTATAAATAAATAAATAAATAAATAAATAATAATAATAATAATAATAATTTTATTTTATTAACAAAATATTTTAGCATGTCTTGATAACATTTTAAGCTGTTATATGGTCATGTTACAATGGCATGTTGTCACATTTGACTTCCATTCTTTTGGGATTAATAATGAAAAACGTATATGCTGTAATTATGAAACAAAGTGACATATTTGTAATAGACAAGTGTGCAATTAGTGTGGATAAAAAATTATACTCTGAACCCCACATGGATTTGCACAAACTGAGAAAGTCAAAAAGGTTTAGGTTGTGCCCTGCGCTCCCCTAACTGGATACTCTGGAGCAGATAAACCAGTTAAAGGAAAATGTGATGTGAAACTTAAGGATGAAATGCACATTCTGTCATTTAGTGGAGCTGAAGGATTTAGTGGACATTTCAGGCATTTCACATGTGAAGAGATCATGACACAGTTTGCAGAGGCCAAACACTGCAGTAAATCAGATGCATCTTCATGATTTTGGCAGTTGAAGTTGGATGATTTCAGCTCAAATCTATGCACACAGCAAACAGAAGATATTGTTTCTTACAGCTTCCATTTGAAATAGCTTTGGCTCCCGCAGGTGAATGATAAAACAGTACATATGATCTATGAACACATGGAAGGTGTTTCGAAGCACTTCAAGCAATTATATATATCATGTGTATGCTTATTTAAAAGAAGCCTAACATTAAAAATGTTTATGTTCATGTTAGCTGTGGCCTCATAAAGAGTTATACAGAGGAATCCAACTGCCTGGTCATCTGCTCTCATGTGAGTCTGACAGACAGCCTGCAGCAATACATAAACATGAGTATCAATGATAAAGTGATTATATTACATGAATACAAACCTCTTGTTTCTAATATTTGTTTGTCTTGTGTTGTTCTCAGGCATCGTTCATTGATTGTGTGTGGACAGTTGGTGGTGTTTCGCCTCTCTTGTCCTTTTGTTTTTTTCAAGGTCATAATCACTATAGACAAATAGTTAGAAGTGGCCAAATTGAAAATGATTGAGATGACCAATCAAATCAAAGTAGGCGGGGTTTACTGTTCACAGAAGCGGAGCACAAATTCCAGCGTGAAGCGTCAGTTTATCAATGTAAGAGCAAGGTGTGATTGAAGTAGTGAAACATTTAATATTTAAGAACTGTTTTTACGATAGAAACGTTAAACTGCCCACAGTAATATACAGTGCTGCAAACTTTTTGACTTTAGTGTAGTTTAATGTAATTCCAAATTGAATGTAACAAGACAAACATTTTGCATTTTCGACATATAAGCCATACAAACAAGTAAACATAAAGATTTTAAGATATTATTTGCAATTATTTGATGAACCTTTAACATCCACTGAACCTTTTCATTGCACAAAAAAATCATTATAGTGAAAAAATAATCTTCGATAATTAAAATGTTCGTCAGGCTGAGAAAAGGTGGTTCTTTTAAGAACTGTTCCCTGAAAGCTGCTTTGGGAAACCAAAAATGGTTCTTCTGTGGCGTCGCTGTGAGTGTATTCATTTTATTGGTCCTTGGGAATCCTTGAGAACCGAACCATAACCTTGTCATTTAGTTCACTTTTAAGTACTAAATCATTTATAAAATGATTCATGTTTTCTCCAACCACTCTTTTTTATCAGGGCTCTTGTCTTTTTTCATTTTTTTTTTTTTTTTTTTCTTTTTCTTTTTTTCTTTCTGTGAATGTGTAGATCAGTGGTTCTCAAACAGGTGTCACTAGGGGGCGTCAGTGAACACAAAACTATGTATTTTAAATATTCAGATTTTAATTGGTTTAGTTTAATTCAGTGTTTGATCTGTCTTATTTTAAACCATTTTATTACAGTTTCTTTATTACACTCCTGTTTACACGCATACTTCATTAAATTTAAAAAAAAATAAAATAAAATAAATATATATATATATATATATATATATATTAAATATATATTATATATATTAAATATATATTATATATACATAAATCTAAAATATTTTTTTTCAACATTTAAACAAAACGCTTGATGTATTTAGTGCTATTAACATAGAACTACCTTTATCTATGGTTAAAATGACCCTATTTTAACAATTGTGAAAAGTAAAGTCCTGCAAAGAAAACATACAATTGTTTTTGTTTTTAATTAAATTTATTTAGCGAATATAAATCTCACACTTTATTAACTGTAGCAAGAAATAGCATATACTTTTTTTATATGAAAAACATGAAATATCTGAAAGTATATGATTGCAAAAAGAAGTTTTGATATATAAAAATATATTCATGCAACAAATATAATCTCTGTCTGTCTCGTTGTCTTTGCAAAAACACATCAGGCATTATTTTATAAGACAATGAACATATTGTATTTAACTCTTATCAACAAAGTGCCCAATTAACATTTATTTAATTCTATTGATGCTGCACAGCAATTAATGTTATAATATTTCAGGCAATTTCACTTGTGTTAAACATAAGAGCTCACTGGAGAAGATGTTTTATTATACAATATAGATAC
This sequence comes from Labeo catla, assembly GCA_012976165.1. NCBI lineage: Eukaryota > Metazoa > Chordata > Actinopteri > Cypriniformes > Cyprinidae > Labeo > Labeo catla. The sequence goes on from VONZ01003455.1 coordinate 5,900, forward strand.
ATTTGTGTGCTTACATGTGTGCAGATAATACGGTCAATATGCATCTCTAAAGTCTTTCAATCAAGCATGTGCATAAGCAGTTCACTCAGATTAATTTGTTAAGCAATGCAAGCGTTACTGTTTCTGCTGATGTGAATCTCCTTTAACCGTCTGTTGTCTTCACTGCACTCACGGACCTTTAAACAGGATGAAGATGAAGCATTATGGAGGTGATGTGATTAACACAAACCTTTGATTTTAGCTTATTCTGCTGATGATTTACAGTTTTAAGATCATGATGAACCTCACAAGTAACTGAACTGAATCACTTAAAGCAGATTTATAATGTAAAATAATCATTATATGCCAAAATCTGCATGAACAAGTGTCAGTTATGAGCTGCTTGTCAGTTATTGTGAAATTATTGTACAAATGTAACAGAATTCTTACGTGTTTTGTTCTTCTTCCTAATAGGTTGAGCATAAGTTGCATCACCAGCATCAGCACCTGAAGAACACAAAAGATAAATAACAATAAAAATATAATACAGTATAAGAGTTTTATATTTCCTCAATAAGCCTTGTGACTTTAGGAATCATTCTGATCTGTTGAAAAATGGTGTGTGATGGTTAATTTTCTTTAAGGTTAGTGGTTTGACTGTGATAGTGATGAAGCTCGACTCTGTGTTTCTCTCACCTCTGTCTGTGTTGTGCTTCAGTTCAGAGTAGAAAGTGTCTCCAGATTCACTGCTTTTCCCTGATAGAGAACAACAGACAGAGAATGAATTAACATAATATACATCTGCAACACTAATACCTGCTAATCCAGTGAACCACAAAGAAACCACAGAAGACTGTATTGATTTAAATGTATTTTAATATATTAAAAATATATTAATAAGTGTGAATATCATTTCCAGTCAACATAATTCAGATTAAGAGCCTTATTTTATTAGCAGATTCTGTTAAAATATTTATAGTCACATGATCTGTAACCTGTTGCTGTCAACATTTCAGATCATCTTATTTACCTCTGTGTTTGTCCTTAGATTTCATTTCCATCAGAAATCCACAAAATCCAGCACCTGTCATGAAAAACAGCAGGTTGGTTATGTGACTCTCTAGTCTGTCTGCTCTGTTTTATTTCTGATCTAAATGTGGGAATGCAGAATCAGTAAAATCAGGCAGATCTGATTGTTGTGATTGTTGATTGTTGTGCTACATTTCCAAAATGAAGTGAATTGACTTTAACATTGTTGTTTATGATTGTAAAGGGTTTCTTTTTCTGATATTATAAAATAATTATATCTGAGTTAAATGAATATCATTCAGACGGTTGTGTTTAGATGCAGTTTGTTGTGTGTTTACCTTTGCCCTTGGTTTTCTTTTTGTCCTTGATATCGATCTGTGCATAAACCAGATCACTGGGTCCTGCAGTATCAATATCTAATACAGAACAGAAAAATAATTATTCAGAACATGCTACAAATATTGTAATTTAGGAAAAACATGATCTCACCTTTGCTTTTGGATTTCTTTTCATTTCTTCTGACTTCTGAGTATGTCACATTATTTGTCTCTGTTGCAGTATCGTCTACAAAAAATAATAATAATGATTAATTTATAATTAATTGTTAGAAAGAAATATACATTTGTATTTAATCAATTAGAGATGCTTTAATGTTTCTGATGATGATTATATTGTAGTCAGAAGTTTAGTTAAGAGACTGTTTTAACCTTTGTCCTTTTTTTTCTTAACAGTGACCTCTGAATATGTGACGTCTGCCAATGGCTTCGGATCATCTTTAAAAAAACAAAAATGCCAATATGATTGAACAAATGATATTTGTTGATTATGAATGATATGTGTTTAAATAAGGTTTAAGACTCAACCTTTGTCTCTCTTATTCATTTCAGTCACAACATCATAAATGTGAGCAGAACCTGCTGGACAGAAAACAAACATTTGAGGATAAAAGGTAGAAACCAAAGCAGTCTTGAAGAAAAAAAAAATAATGATCTATAAAGCTTAAAGGGACAGTTCAAAAATATATTTTCAGGAATGCTGGTGACCAAACAACTTTTATTTGTTAACTGTCCCTCTAAATAATTATTTATTGAGTCTGACCAGACTGTAGAGGAGAGTTTTCCGTTTGAGATTCTGCAGATTGATTTGGGTCTGATGTCTGGTTAATGTTACGCTGCTGATCTATAATAGGAACAAAGAGCATTATGGGCACTTAAGAGTATTTGCAGTGATTACAGTGACTCTTTAAGCTGTCATTTAGATCTTTTCATGAGCCTTTATTCAGAAAATGTATAATTTATTTTTTTGCTGTTCAGTTTTATTAATCATACAAAATGTTATGAACTGCTCCACACCTTTGTTCTTCTTGTATCTCCACAGCAGCACCAGTGAGATGAAGATCAACAGGAAAACACTCAATCCCACAACCACACCAGTGACCAGAAGAGGAGATGCTGCTGAGATTGGAGAACATGACAAGATCTGTATGTGAGTGACATATTGTATGATAATATTACACACATACATAAAGTCACTCATTATTCCCAGACCTCTGACTGAGATCCAGCTGTGGAGTGACTGTCCTCTCTCTGTTTTACAGTAGTAGAAACCCTCATGTGACTTTGAGACAGTAGTGATGCTCATCTCTCCTGTCGTCTGATTCTGGACGAGTGATTCGTCTTTACAGAAATCAGCTGTGAGGATCGGGGAGTTTATAGATCGATGTCACTACTATTTTTTTTTTTTTCTCCCAAAGAACTATGTAGCCCAGATTTGGTTTGTGGTTTGTATTGATTTATATGTCCACAACCAGAAAAAAAAATATATATATATATATTACAGACCACCAAGGGTTAATAACAATATTAATATTGCTATTTTATATAAAAAATTGGCACGTTATCTTATCCACTACATGTGTATTAAGTTTATCTTATAAAGTACTAAAGAATATTTTTTTGAATATTAAGTACCAAATTAGTACGTGAAAACAGTGCACTTTAAGGACATTATGGAGGTGCACCTTTTTTGACCTGGGTTGTCACTCTCAACTGAACTGTATGTGTCATTATAGCTGTATTCTTAATAAAACAAGCATTAACATTACCGATAAAATGGTATATATGACATTGGATATTTGTAGAATAGCTTGAATGAAGCTGTGATTTTAGGGTGTTTTCACATATGGTTTGTTTTAAAGGAACCAAACCCAGTTAACTTAAAGTGAACCAGAAAGGGAAGCAGCTGAAATTGACCTCAGTCCTTTTGATGTTCACAATATAATGGACTCAAAAGAGAACCTGGTTCTTTTCGTGGTTTTCTTCAGCACTTAAGTGATACCAGACCCTTTCTTGTTCACACCACAACTTCATAAGAACTCAGAACCCTGCAGCTTTCTGAGCAGCAGTGAAATACTGGAGTTGAACCTAGTGGACAGTGAAGTGGGTGAGGAAGAGCTGGAAATCCCTGATCATGACAGCAGTCAAGAGCTTTAACATCACATTTCAGTCCAATTTAAAATGAAAAGGGAACACTATGTTCACAGTTAATTCAACGTCCTTTTTTCCTCAGTTAAAATAGTATTAAAATGTTTCTTTGTTATAACTTTGAGAAAAGTTACTTTTAAAAGTAATGCATTAACAATATTGTGTTACAATATTAGCAAAAACACAAGTTAATAAAATGGGATTAAATACATAAAGAATATTTGTATTATTTAATATATTTAATTATTGCAGGTTTGCGTCATGTTCTGAGCTTCATTTCACTGTTTTTATTCATTTTGAGGAATACTGAATCTGTTTTTTTTTTTTTTAAGTGAGATGAATTAATGCATGTTCACATTTATTCTAGAACAAAAGTAACATCTTACTCATGTTTTCTCTCAACACAGGGACAGGAGAGCTTTCAATCAGTAAATGGGGAAAAAAGTGACTGCCATTATTTATTTGAAAAAGTAACTTGGATATTTTCTTGTAAATTGCAAATGTAATGCATTACTTTAGTCACTTTACTTGCGTTAATTGTAATGTGTTACCCCTAATACTGAATATGATATAGTCAATACTGAATCATTATATTTCTCAGAAATGAGGGGTAAAATTGATGTTTTGAAGTAACAAAACTCACAGCTTCACTGTTTGCAGAATGAGACGCACAGACACAATTCACACACACAACTTTCATCCCTCTCTCTCTCCATAATTAATTAAAATCAATGCTATAATTCATACATTCAAATACATGTGATCTTACTGCACTACTTCATCTGTGTCTGATTTAAAGTGGACAGAAAGCTAGAAGAATGCCTCGGATGTGTTTTTTTTTTTTTTGCCTCTGTCATGCATTAAATAATTTAAGGCACAGTTAGCTTTAGATTACATAAATGACAACACAATTATTTTGTATTGATAGAGTTAACAGTTGGTTTATTTATTTATTTATATATTTATTTTTGAAAAATGTAACAAAAGATTGAAACGTCAGAAATATATAATAATAATAATAATAATATTATTAATAATAATAATAATATACATAAAAAAACATATCCAAATAATAAACTGCTTATAGTTCAACCACAAGCATTACTGTCATGCTGGTTGGTGCAAAATGTAACATCAGTATCTCGCAGCGGCACTTCCAGTGTCATCTCCAGATGCTTATTTTTTTTCAACCAACCAAAAATGTGCCTGGAGTCTACCTTTGTTTTTATAACAAACTACACTTTATTGTGATTTTAAATCACTCAAGTCAAGAAGACTCGTGTGCTGTTTTCTCTGCTGCACACACATCTTTACACATCCTTGTGTAAGTGTTCTTTAGCCTGTTGATTTTCATTCATAGTATTTAGTTAACATTAAAAAAAATTCTAACTCTTATGACAAAATACTTCAATGATGTCTACAATTATTTATTATTGTTATTATTGTTATTATTATTGTTATTATTATTATTATTATTATTATTATAAAACAACCACATAATCTTAGACGTAAGTGTACTTTTAAAAATTAGTGTTAAAACAGTTGCTCAACAGGGATAGCTAGTATGTTTGATTAGCATAGTGTCAAACATGACAATTTACTTGAGTTTACTTTTATTACTCTCTCTTTCTTAAGATATATATATATTTTTCAGTACTTAAGTAGTTTCCTCCTCCCTGTATGTCACATGTGAGAGTGACTGTCTCTCCTCTGAACACACGCTGATCTGGCGTCACCTTCACTACAGGTTTTGATCTCTCTGTATTAATACACATATGAGCAGATATTGACTGAAACTCAAAACCTCCTTATGAGAAAAACACTACATTAAATTAAAGATGTGTTTTGCTTTTGTCCTGTCATTAGTTTTCTGATTCTGAGGAGCAACTGAATCTCAATCAACTTCAACAGACTATCTGAAGACTTCATGAACTCATTTAACATCATTATCTGTAAGTCACCTCATTCTCTCTGACTTCAGTACAAAACTCATCTGTATTGAATTCTCTCACTCAAGTCATTTCAGTCATGAATAATCACCTGTAACCACAGTGACTACAGTAAATATTAGTTAATAATATTGTGTAATGATTCACTCATGTCATGATTTGGTTTGATACTCGATACTGATCTCAATATATGAAGCTCTCATGATACTTTAAACAAAACAAAAATAGAGTTAAAATGTCAAGTTTTATTTTTTAATTATTACATCTCAGGCATTTGATAAAGAGTTAATGAAAATAATGTTTATTAAAATTCACAACCTAAAACTTTTTGAATCTCTCAGTTTGTGTAAATCCACGTGGGGTTCAGAGTATAATTTTTATCCACGTTATTTTCACACTTGTCTAGTGCAAATATGTAGCTTTGTTTCATAATTACAGTGTGTACGTTGTTTGTTATTTACCTCAAAAGAAAGGAAGTGAAAAGTGACAACATGTCCCGTAGGTGGGGTACATTGAAACATGGAAATATGACAGATTAAAATGCTGTCTGATTGACTGAAAAAAAAATGCACGACAAACTAAAATATTTTGTCAATAAAGTAAAAATTTTTTTTTTTAAATAAAATAATGTTTTTTTGTTTGTTTGGTTTTTTTTTTTTGTTTTTTTTTTTTTTAAGAATTAAATGTCTAATTTTTGAGGTTCACAATGAACACACTGTAACCATGTGTGCGACGGCTATGAACACAAAACACAGCTACAGAATAGTTGAAAACAATGTGCACAAACAGATGAAACACATTCAGACATTCAGAAAAACACTTCCCTCCCTCCACACACAGCTCTCATAGAACACCAGACACATAAACGAGCCAAAATGCTTTACCTTTCTTGAAATAATAATTTCTCAACATTAAACATCGATTGTCAGTCTTTATTCACCTGTTTCTTGTGGTTTATTTTTAAAATCCATAAAGTAAATAGTGAAAATTACATTGTTAATGTCACAGAGTGGTATAGTTTAATAATAGCGGGGCAGATTTTAACGCAGTGTTACAAAGTTTCTCATCAGCGCGACTGGAATTTAAAACTGGTTTGTGTCTTCTGATGGTTTGCCAAGCATTAATAAACTAATTAAACTGATCTAAACTCAACTGATAAATAACAGATTGGAGATTAAAATAATTATTTTAAATGAATACTAAAAACTGAGATGAAAAACTTACTTCAGCCAGAAATGTACTTTTATTGTAGTAAAATAAATATTCAGCGATATCTTCAAAAGGCTTTTGAATTTTGGCGCACTTTTTTCTCTGTATAGTGTTGCTATGGCAACTAGTAAACATAATTTTGGTTACACCAGCGTGTGTGGAAATCACTGATCTATATATGATGATCTCTATTATAGATCAGTGGTGGAAATATTTAAACCACGTGTGTTACAACTAACCCCGCGTTAGGTTGTGCCCCGCTCACCCCTACATCAGGAATGGACTTGAATAGTGTTTGGTTTGGTTCTTCTCCCTCATGCAGAGGAAAACAATGACACCAGAAAAGAAACGTTCATGATTCTGCTTATAAAAATACAGTTTAATATTAGAAACAAATGCTTTCATTTTGAGTGACTACATACAGATCAGATGTTTTAAACATTGTATGTTATTAAATCATATATTTTATTTAATTGATTAATAATACATTAATAAACATGGAAGCTCAAATGTAAGACCTTCTGTGTTCATTATATTTAATGCACAATTTTTGATGCTAAATTAAATCAAAGTTTTGTGTTTAAGGACTTTTATGTTGAAGTGTTTTTCTGTCCCCATTGTTTCTGTGTTCACTTCCTGTGTTTAGTTTCCATTTCCCTTTTTGCATTGCTTTCCTTGTTTGTTTCCATAGTTACAGTCATCTGTTACCATGGCTACGCATTGCCTACACCTGTCCCTTCTTATCTCTATCATCTCCAGTGTTTCTTTGTTTATTGTCTGGTTCTACATGGATGTATTGTGTGAGTTTATTTCAGTTCCTGTATCTGGTTTATCTTGTTCACTGATTAGTTTATTTTTGTTGTCTTGTTTAAATAAGTTTTAAACTGCACTTAGATCCAACTTTCTGTTTTATTGAGACAGACACGTCACAGAACATCACACACTCATTTATCCTGGAGTCACATTAATTCAGCTGAATCAACAACCTGTTACAATCCACACTGATCTGTGATGATCCTCGAGGATCAATGAGTGAGTTCCTACATTATGACACTCTCACACCCTTTGTGTAACACTGATGTTAAAGAGGAGAGATGTGGAGAAGAGAGTGATGGTCTCTCCTCCGTCTGATTCACTACAGGGGCCAGTTGCATAAATTTAGCCTCTATCTTAAGACAGAGTCTTAAACTAGTCTGACCAACTAACAGGTTTTTGGATTCAACTGAGACTAATCTATGTTTTATGTAACAAAATTTGTAAAAATATATAAAAGATATATATTAAAGATTTAGGAGGACAATGATATTCAACTCACCCTTCACAGTGAGATCAACAGCAGAGCTGAAATGTGATGATTGTGGTCTTCCATCTCTCTGTCCTTTACACCAGTACTGACCCGCATCAGACTCATTCACTACTCTGATAGTGAGAGTGTCTCTGTTTACAGTGTAATGATCAGACGTCTGTAACATTACACTGTTGTTTGTGCCTTTATACCACTCATATCTCCAGTTACTGTGATCAGACTTTATCACACATGTCAGATTGACTGTCTCTCCAGTGAATACAGTAATGTCTGGTGTCACAGTCAGTGTAGATGTGGGTAAATCTGTGAACAGAAGAAAACAGACTCTTGAAAACTGAATATGTGACTTAATGTAGTTGATAGTGATACAGTAATGAGTAAAATGTGATACATTATGACAAAAGTTGTGATGATTATTTTATTAGTAGTAGTATTAGTATTGTTATTTTCCCCTTTTAATTGGTTTATTTTGTTTGTGAAATTAACTGGATTTTGTAATGAGAAAGTTATTAAAAGTTATAAAACATTATTGAACAGTTCCTGTTCTGGCCGTGGAACTGATTTCAGTCACAGGTTTCAATTTTTAAAACATTTATTAAACATGTCGACATACTGTATAAGCTTAGAATGTTTTTTTCTTTCTGTATATGTATGTGTATTATCTACTATATCAACTAACTTCACAACTTTCACTGATCAACTTTCTCTGTCAACTCAGAGTTTATGGAGCGTGTGCACATGAAAATGTGACATCATTAGTGAACAGCCAATCACATGCCTTGAAACTGATTCACTTCTCATGAGAGCCAATCACTGCCAAAGATTAAAAGACTGAAAAAATATAAAGAATTTAGACACATTTACACAGAAAGATGAAAAGAGCTGTCCATGAAACAGAACAACTTAAAGAAAACACATCAGTGAAAGTATCAACAAAGTCAGATCAGATTGGTTTGGTTTTGTCAACTCAAGACTAATCCTGTAATCCTGAGTTTGTTGAACCACCATCATGATACAAACCACAAACATGTGTTTCACAAAAGCATCATTAGAAAACAGATACAAGTTCCATTAAACTCTATTAGTAAAGACAGAAACTGTGATCATAGATGATTTTGGGAAACAAACCTCAGTTAGACTTTATTTCAGTAAAGTTCTTATTGAGAATAAACAGAGGTTTAGATGTTGATATTGTGTAGAAAATGTTTAATTTGAAGTCACCACATGGTTAGTGTTCGCTTTAGTTGGGCTTTTGACCCTTAATGTAACGTGGCAAGTGAGGCGAGCGGATCCATACGCAAACTTTTATTCGTAGGACGAGACAAAGACATGGTGAAAACAGGCAGGGTTAAAACAATGGCAAACAGGTATGTAGGGGTGAGGCACAAGAGTAGTCCGAGAAGCAGGCGTGGGTCGATCCGTGGCGAACGTAATCCGAAGGGGGAAAGGCAGAGGAATAGTCCAAACAAACAAGCGAGAGTCCAAAAGGCAGGCGGCGAGACAGACGAGACGAAATGGCTAGGCGAGAAAGCTAAACACAGGCAACTCGGGGACAAGGGAACACAGGAACTAGGAAACGTACGCGAAAAAAAAATAAGAACACCACAAAAAAAGTCCGGGGCTTATATAGTGAGCCTGATTGGCCACAGGTGCCGGTGCAATCAGCGCAATGAGTGATGGGAGACGTAGTCCGGAGTGTAGTGCAACAGTCTGTGTGAAGTGACAGAGCGGGAGCGACATCTGGTGGTGAGTGGACCGAAGGTTCATGACACTTAACTCTTTAACATGACTTTTTTTTTTTTTTTCTGGCTGCTGTAATTGTGTTTATAAGCCACATTTGTTATGGTTAAAAAAGCCAAAAGAAATGAGATCAGCTGATGATGGTTGATTCTAGAGTTTAATATATGTGTGATGTTATTAATCTCACGTTATTGATTAGTTTGATAATAATGTTTTTTGACTGAGTTTAAAAACACAAGTCTGTATTATTCAGACACACACAGACAACATGAATCAGTGAATGAACCTCAACAATGATGACAATCAACATAAAGCTTCATGCTGCAGTGCATGATGGGAACCACCATAATACAAACTCATCCACGACTCCCAGCATGCACTGCGACATGAATAATTTATACAGTTGAACTGTCTTAGTATTTTTCTTATGATTTGCTTTTATTTAGCTGTTGTTTTGTTGTGACTTTAGCTTGTTTTGTGTTCAGAGTTGATCTGTTTATGTGAATTTGTTGATTGTCATGATTGTTGAGATTCATACACTGATTCTTAATGTCTGTGTGTGTCTGAATCTTTCAGTGCTTCAAACATTTTTGTGCACAATGTGTTTAAAAAGTCCTTCAGCTCACTGCTGGATCTCTTGCTTTAGTATCACAGGGTTTGTGTTGTAAAACTGTATTAATAACACTTTTGATCATTGAATAGACTTTGAGTGAGATCTGTGAATTACACCATGATATCATCATAATAGCCAAAAATCACATAATTGCCTTTGATTTTATCTTCCTTTGTAACAAATAATGTTTTTAAACAGACAGTGTTACAAAATACAGACTAAGACTAAGTCAAAGGTCAAGAGTTCAACTAAATCAAACACTTTCTATTATGGTGATTTCAAATGAAACATCATTTTCAGTAAAACCCTCATCATCTAAACCTCTGTTCATTCTCAGTATTAACTTCTGTATACAAATGCAAGTGGTAACTTCTTTAAATGCTTAAAAAAAGTTAATGTGAGAGTTTAAGGCTTGAACCTTATATTTATCTTAAAATACTTCTAAAAATATATTGCGAGTCTCCGATTACTAATGTAGATTCAATGTGCACATTAATGCAGACAAAACATATTTTCTATGAATCTCATTTACTAAAATGAATATAAAATCTAGGTCCCTTTTTTTTCTGTCTCTAATCAGAAACACCACTGTGGTAACATAAGTTAAATGCTGCAGACAATACAGTGTTAAGAAAAACAAACAGTGATTCTGTTGAAGAACAAATGAACACACTCACCTGATACTGTCAGTTTAACTTCATCACTGGACTCTGACTGATATGGATCTGACTGATGTCGAGCTTCTGAGTGAGATCCATTACAGCTGTACACACCACTATGAGACTGATCCACAGATGAGATTATATAGTTCTGGTCTCGTCCTGCACTGTTAACTAGTTTCCCGTCTTTATTCCAGTTGTACTGCCAGGCTCTTGTCTGCTCTATGTCACATGTGAGAGTGACTTTCTCTCCTCTGAACACATTTTCATCAGGATGAACACGAAGTACAGGTTTGGGTTTCACTGTGAAATGAGCAAACAACACACTTCATGTGTTAAACTCAAAATGAGGTTTTCACTTTCAGTCAGCAGTACAGTATCTGTTCTGACCAGCAGGTGGAACTATTTTCATCCACAGATTTCAACAAACTATTATTTATTTATAGCGGATGAGACAATAATGGGCTACAACACAATCAAACTGAAAAATGATGTCTGTGTCTGTTCTCAGTCTTTCATCTCTTACACATTTTCATAACAAAACCATATTGAATGAATAACACTACAGATAGTAGATGCTCAAGATCTTACAGAAATTGTTGCATTAATCTAGCTTGCTCTTCTAAATTTGACATTCATTATTAGAATAAAATAAAATAAATAAAACAGTAAAACTATTTCAATTACAAATTCTCACTATTAATTAGTTGCTTATTAGCATATTGGCTGTTTTTAATAATAATTGTTGTAATAATGCTAAATAATAAACACGTAATAAAAAAGTATCATGAACTGAACATATTAAGTGAATAAATAAATAGATTTAATAAAAAATTAAGTAATAAAAAAAATAGAACAAATGTAATGGAAAATAATTAAATAAGTAACATTACAAAATTAGTGAATAAATGCATTTAATAAAAACTTAATTTTTAGTAATGTATTTTACTTAAATGCATTTGTTCATTTCTTTTTCTATTTTTTTTCATTACTTTAGTTTTATTAAATCAATTTATTCATTTAATATATTCACTTCATTATTACACTTAATTTCATTCAGTTTTTTTAATTAAATGTATATACTTCGTTTTTATAATTAATTTTATATTTATTTTAATTTTTTATTAAGATATTTTACTTGATACAGTTAGCAAATAAACTATAAAATGAAGTAAATAAATACATTTAATAAATACGTAATGAAATTAAGTATAATAAATAATGAAGCAAACATATTGAGTGAATAAATAAATTTAATACAAATTAAGTAATGAAAAAATAGAATACATTTAATAGAAAATAACTCATTGATCTTTCTTAATAGAAAGTAACATTATAACATTTGTGAATAAATACATTTAATAAACTGTAACGCCAAGCCAGCAGAGGGAGCTCTCACCCTAGGACTGCCTGCACGCTCCCTCTGCTGCTTCTACTGCTGCTTCCTGTTTGGGACTATATAAAGACTGACCATGTGCTCTATACTTTGCGAAGTATTGCCAGTTGAACCTGCCTTACCGAGCGTTGTCAATTACTCTGTTGGATTACCTGTTGCCGTCTTGCTTTGTTTCTGGTTTTTGAGTTTACGGATTACCCCTGTCGGATTTGGTTGCTGTATTGGACTGTCTTCTCGGTATTCGACCCACTGCCTGTGTTTTCACTCTGCTGTTTGGATTACGTTTATGTTTTGGACTGATTTTCCGGTTATTGACCCTCTGCCCATTTCATCGTGTATGTTTGCTGTTGTTTTTAATAAACTTCTGCAACTGGATTCTAACACCGCCTCAGCGTCCACGTTACATAAACTTATATTTATTCTATTTTTTATTACTTCATTTTTATTAAATCTATTTATTCATTTAATATATTCACTTGATTATTTATTATACTTAATTTAGGTTTTTATTACATGTATTTATTTCATTTTATAACTGATTGTACTTAGTTATTTTTAATGTATTCATTTCAAATTTCTATTCATATTGTTACGGATCTGGTCGGTGAGCTGCGGACCGCTCACCACCAGATGTCGCTCTCACTCGGTGTACACATTCAGACTGTTGCACTACACCCCAGACTCCATTTCCCATCAGCCACTGCTCTAACCATTTTCACCAATCACGGACTGTATAAAAGCCCCGGTCTTCCAGTCACTCACCGCCGAGTATTGATTCGTTAGTGGTCATACAAAGCGTTTCCCTCTGTGTTCCTGTTGTCTAGTTTTGTTTTTGTTATCTCGTTTTGATCTTTCGCCTGTCTGACTATTCTCCTGCCTAGCCCTCGTCTGGATTACGTACGCCGCTGATTGACCCTCGCTCGTTTAAGGATTACTCTTTGTTTGCTGACCATACACCTGCTTGCCGTTGTTCGACCCTGCCTGCCTGACCATATCTATGTCTCGTCCAATCAATAAAAGTTTGCGCTTGGATCCGCTCGTCTCCCGTCTCTCCGTTACAGAATACTCGGCCCCTACAGGATCCAGCAACTTCTCATCTGGACGCCACCCAGGTACAGACACTGCTAGACTGTTGTTAGCCCTCGAGCAGGGCACACGATCGCTCGAGGGCTACATACAAGAATTTCTGGACATTGCGCATTACTCAGATCTCCCGGACTGTGTTCTGATAGACATTTTCATTGATGGAACCAGTCAACCGTTAAAATCAAGACTCAGACGCGAGGGTCCGCGTTCGTCACTTTCTTTTTCTGTGGACTTTGCTTTAATGTGTGTGGGCTCGTCGTTCACTGTGGGGGTCGCGGAGGAGGAATGCGACAGCGCGGTAATGGCGGCCGCGCACCCCACTCACAAAATGGCGGCCGCGCCGGAGCGCGATGCTACGGACACGTTTGCCGCCTGGCTCGTTCGTGAAACGGCGGCCACGCTGGAGCGTGCTCAAACTATGGCGGCCGCGTCGGAACGCGTGCACAAAATGGCGGCGACGGAGGAGTCCATTCACAAAATGGCGACGATGACAGGGCTCCATCACGTCACAGCTGCCATACCAGAGCCAAGTCACGCTGGATCTGTGTTTCCCAAGTCAAGTCAAGTTTCCAAGTTAAGTCAAGTTGCAGCTGCGTTTACTGAGTCCAGTCAAGCTTCCAAGTCCAGTCAAGCTAAAGCCATCATTCCTGAGCTCGAGTCTGCACACAAGATGGCCGCCGCCACGTCCGCGTCTGCACACAAGATGGCCGCCGCCACGCCAGAGCCTGTCGCAAAGATGGCCGCCACGCCAGAGCCTGTCGCAAAGATGGCCGCCACGCCAGAGCCTGTCGCAAAGATGACCGCTAACGCCACGTCAGCCCAGCCAGCGCCTGCTAACGCCACGTCAGCTCAACCAGCGCCTGCTAACGCCAAGCCAGCGCCCGCTCACGCCACGTCAGCCAGGCCACAACTGGTCAAAGTCCTGTCTGCCTCTTCTGAACCTGCACCAGCTGCTGTTCCCGCAAAGTCAAGTCACAGCCAAACCAAGTCACGTCATAGCCGTTCAAGCCAAGCAAAGTCACCGCCGTGGTTCTTGAATCAAATAAAGTCACAGCCGTAGTTCCTGAGTCAAGTAAAGTCATGGATCTTCACAAGCCAGGTCAAGTCACCGCTGATCTCCATGAGTCAAATCAGGTCACTACTGAGCTTCACGAACCAAGTCAAACCACAGCTGATCTTCATGAGCCAAGTGACGTTATTGCTGCAGTTTCAGAGTCAAGTTACGTCTCGTCTGTCAGTCCAGAGCCAAGTCACATCTCGTCTGACCTTCCAGAACCTCGCCAGGTCAAGTCCACCATCCCAAGGTCACGGCCCGTTATGATGGCCAGCTCGCTGGACCCACCACTGGTGTCGGTGCGGTCAGCCAAGCTGCCAGTAGTGTTCGCACACTCTGGACCCACCAGTAAGGAGATCCTATCACCCGCTGCTGCTCTTCCATTAATGGCAGTTGCCATTTGGTGTGTGTGGGCTGCACACTGTGCTCCTGAGGTCACGCCTGTTCCCAAGCCTGCGCCAGAGCCCCCGTCTGATCACAACCCTGCGCCTGAGGTCAAGTCTGCTCACAAAGTTGCTCCAGAGGTCCTGTCTGGTTTCAAGTCTGTTCCCGATGCCTCGTCTGACCACGAGACAGACCCAGAGGCCTCACCAGTTGGAGAAGCCGCGCCAATGCCTCCTGAGGTGTCAGCTTCGGCTGTAGATCCTCCTAGGGAGGCGGCGTTCTGCCTCAAACTCTCTGCTTCTCCTCTCATTCTGTCTGCCTCCTCTGTCACTGTTCTCCCCAGGTCCCAGTCCATGACGCAGCCTCCTGTTCCGCCCCGGAGGGCGGCTGCTCAACTTCCTTTTGTTCTATTTATTTTT
>VONZ01003456.1:0-21189 GCA_012976165.1 Labeo catla
TTTACTGCAATAAACCGTATTTTCATGTGTTTTTAACTGTTAAATTTAAGGTCTTACTCTGTAAAACTAATTACGTCACTGTAAATTCTACGGTTATCGCATGTTTTGTGGAATATGGTTTTATTCTGTAGCATTTATATGGTATTTTACTGTTAAAGTAAGAACATTTTTTACAGTGTAATTAGTAGTAGCCATTGTACTTACATGAAAAAAAAATGTACTTGCCATGTAACTAAGTTATGGAACAGTCTGTAATTACAGTTTGTAATTATGTAGATGTAATAGGCAGCTACTGTTACACATACAAGTCTGTTACACAGCTACTTGTACATTTAAGTACAATCTTGATACACTTTATTTCAAGTAGCTTATGTCTGTGTACATTTTTAATTACGTTGAATAAAGTGTGCAACATAGCAGTCTTTTGGTTACATATGTAGCTGTGTAACAGACTCGGTCTGTTACATATGTGTAACAGTGGCAGCCTATTACACTACAGGCTGTTCCATAAATTAGTTACATGTTAAGTACATTTTGTTTCATGTAAGCACAACAGCTACTACTAAGTACTTAATTAGGTAATTACTCTTTATTATGACACCTTAAAATAAAGTGTTACGGAGACATCTTTAAAAAACATTGCAAGTCTTACTGCTCCCAAACTTTTGTGTGGTTGTGTACGTGACTAGAAACATCCAAGAAAGCTTTTGAATAAAGAACAGCACACTGCCACAAGGCTCTGAAACTCTAGTTTAATAGTAGACATTCAACCATTTCGGTCTTCATCAAGTAGTCAAAAACACTGCAACTACAAAACAACAAAATAATTGAAAAGTCCTTTCCAGATAAAGTTTGTAGTGTAACAAATCAACTCAGAGTCAAAGAGTTGATTATAAAAACGTCAGCATTTACTAACGCACAATGCAACTGGTGTGAAATTGACCTGTGTTGAACTGTCGGTGGTGTAAATAGAATTCTATTAATGAGCACAAATTAATTCTCACACTTTAATAGAAGTTTGTAGCCAAAAACTCTTGTGACTAAGAAATATTCAGATTTGGCCCATAATCAGCTGCAGCATGAACGCAGCCTTGATTTTACACAGATGCGTATTTTCTGGTGCCATTTTAAATTGCTGAGCCATTTGAAACTCTTTCCACACACAGAACAAGAATAGGGTCTCACATCTGTATGACTTTTCAGGTGTATCCATAAATGCAATGGCAAAAGAAATGTTTTATTACACTGACCACACTTAAATCTCCTTTCTCCAGAGTGAACGTGCAGGCGATTTTTAAAACTGCTTCTTTTTCTAAACCTCTTAGCACAGTCAGAACTCTGCAGTTTCTTTTCAGAATAAGCTTGCGAGTTACGTTTTAAGTCTCGATATGTGAAACTCTTCTCAAGCTGAAGGCGTGTGAAACTCTTCCCTTCAGTGTGAATTCGCATGTGGACTTTAAGAGTTTGTTTATACGTAAAA
Organism: Labeo catla; assembly: GCA_012976165.1. Lineage (NCBI taxonomy): Eukaryota > Metazoa > Chordata > Actinopteri > Cypriniformes > Cyprinidae > Labeo > Labeo catla. Next base: position 1,481 of record VONZ01003456.1, read on the forward strand.
GCCATTCCACATTGAGGGCATGTGTATGGCTTTTCTCCAGTGTGAATTCTTATGTGGGAATTGAGGTTTGATTTTTGGTTAAAACTTTTTCCACACTGTTGGCAGGTGAAAGAGCTTTCTACAGTGTGATATGCCATGTGGACTTTAAGGTGTCCTTTTTGAGTGAAGCTCTTTCCACACAGTTGGCATGTGTAAGGTTTCTCTCCGGTGTGAATTCTAATGTGGACTTTGAAAGTCGGTTTATGCGTAAAACTCTTTCCACATTGAGGGCACGTGTACGGCTTCTCTCCCATATGAATTCGCATATGGTAATTAAGGTTCGCTCTTCCAATAAAACGTTTTCCACACAGTTTGCAGGTTGAACAGTTTTCTCCAGTGTGAGTTCTCATGTGCCTGTTAAGGTTTCCTCTTTGGTTGTAGCTTTTTTTACACTGAGGGCATAAATAAGGCTTTTCTCCACTGTGAATTTTCATGTGCGAATTAAGGTTTCTTTTTTTGTCAAAACCTTTTCCACACTGTTGGCAGGTAAAAGGGCTCCCTTCAGTGTGAACTGTCATGTGGACTTTAAGGTCTTCTTTTCTGTTAAAACCTTTTCCACACACCTGGCAGGTGAAAGAGCTTCCTTCAGTGTGATTTGTCATGTGGACTTTAAGGTGTGCTTTTTGAGTGAAGCTCTTTCCACACTGTTTGCAGATATAAGGCTTCTCTCCAGTGTGAAGTGTCATGTGCCTGTTGTAGCTTCCTTGCTGAGTGAAACTGTTCCCACACTGTTGGCATGTGTAGGGCTTCTCTCTGGTGTGAATAGTCATGTGGCTTTTAAGGGTTGCTTTTTGAGCGAAACTCCTTCCACACTGTTGACATGTATAAGGCTTCTCTCCAGTGTGAACTCTCATATGGACTTTAAAGTTTCCATGTTGTTTGAAACTCTTTCCACAGTGCTGGCAGATTAAATCACTTTTAGTTCCAGTCTTCTTTCTCGATAAAGTATTTTCAGTCTGTGAGAAGGTAAATGATTTTTGTTTCTCATACTGATCGTTGGCTTGCATTTCATCTAGTACTTCGCTCTCCTTTTTCAGGGTCATCAGGGCTAGGGCAAAAAGAGACAAATACAAGTTAATCCCTGTTTAAAAGAAACAGCAGAACAGAAAGCAAAAATAGCTCAACTCTATCCTGGAGAGTCACAGTTCTGCAGAGTTTTACCCCAACACTTCGAAATCAACATCTTCAAGATAACTTGAAAACTAAAGGTGGGTTTGATGGAGCAGTTTGGAGTTACACACCGCAGGGCTGTGGAGTTTGACATCCCTGGTCTAAAATATTAGCAAAACATTCTTTCAAAGATGTAAAATTTTGCAGAGAAACTGTTTTTGTTAATATCAGTCAGGTTAACACCTCACCAAGTTATCGCTCTCTTCTAGAGCTATTAAATCTTCAACAACACAGACCACAACATTGTCTTGGATAGTCTGTGAATTATGTATATTTTCATTTGTAGACAAATATTAGCATGGCTTAGCTCCTATCTATCTGACTGCTACTACTTTGTTAAATGAAGAGACATTTAATCAAAGTATGGAGTACCACAGGGATTAATGTTAGGTCCTTTACTTTTCTTCTTCTTTATGGTTCCCCTGAGGGACATTGCTTCCCACATAGCACACGTACATCTACAAGATGTCTGTTAAAGATCACTTGATCTGGAAAACATCTGCTGTGCACGAACATCTGACAGACATCTGTAAGATGTCAGTTTTACATACATTCTAAAATCAAACATCTTAAAGACATCTAATGGATGTCTTTAATATTTACTTTAATATCTGGAAATACATCTTCCAGATGTAAATGCAGATGTCAAATAGATAACATTGTGATGTATGTGTGCTATTGACGTCTGCATTTAGATCTGCAAGACATCTGAAAGACGTAGTTTGCTCATCTGCATCCTATCAGATGTCAAATAGACATCTATTAGATGTCTTTAAGATGTTTATGATTTAGAATGTATGTAAAACTGACATCTTACAGATGTCCGTCAGATGTTTGTACCAAGCAGATGCTTTCCAGATCAAGAGATCTTTAACAGACATCTTGCAGATGTGCGTGTGCTATCTGGGCAGGGCTTTTATACGCCACTTATGCAGTGTGTATCAATGATTTAAATGGGACAGCTAGTAATTTTCTTCAATTAAATTCTGCCAAAACCCATTAGTTCTGTTATGCAGAGGTTTTTTAACATATGTAGAAAAGTCTTCTTCCACCTTAGAAATGTTACAGGGTCAATAAATAAGCTCTAGTGGGTTCTACTGTACACTAGAAGTTTTCCAATTTGCACAATTTTATCATTAAATTCTGTTAATTACACACAACTTTGAAAGAACTACTTTTTCTACTCTATATCTCCGATTTAATATTATTTTAATGGCATCTACACTAATATTGTTCATGGAACCCAAAAATGAAACCGATAACGTATAACTACATAACAATAAGAATCATCACTGTTGTATTATATTAAACATACTATTTGAGGTGTTGTTTTCACTAAATTACAAATACAAATTAACCAAATAAATATTTTACCATTGCAATACCACTATTGTACTGTAGTAAATAATAATAATAATAATAATAATAAGTTATTATTTATTAGGGTGCTGCAGCTAAACTGTGCTGGGCTGTGGCCCTTTAGGAACTAAAGGTGCATTTACACAACACAATTTCCAACTAAAAATGGAACTTTTTTTATGCATTTCGCCAGTTCCATTACACAACAAAAAGGTTTTGGGGGCCTGGAAAAGCAAACTTTTGAAAAATGGTTTTTAAAGTGCAAGTTTTTGAAAGCAATGCTATTATTTTCTGTGCGTAAACTACAAAAAAAATCTGAATTTGTAAAAAATGCTTATTCCAGTAGTGTATCTTTACAAACTGATATCACCAACTACTGGCCTGGCATAAATAAAACATCCATTTTAAAACAATTTTCACAGGTCCGTGTGAACGGCAATCATTTTGACAATGTTGTCTGCAAGTGAAATTTTTACAAAATTTTTAATATATCATTATCATGTAAACACACCCTGTGAGTTGCACCCCTAGGTAGATGTTTGTTTCATTTTCAAATGCATGCACTGCAAAAGTAGTATTTTTATCTTAGTGTTTCTGTTTTATTTCTAGTCAAAATATCTACAAATTCTTAAATCATGATGCATTTACTAGATAAGCCAAAAAAAAAAAAAATTTGTTAGTCCCAGACTAAAATGCATGTTTGATCTGTCTCAACTGAAAATATCTTGCTCTGGCATACCTGAAAATATCAGTTCCATTTTTCTGTCTCAAGATGCCTTAAAAGAAAATGTTACCGGTGTGCATTTTTGTAAAAGCTGCTTAAATATCTTAATTTAACTAAGGCCTTATCCTGGATTAAGCTAAACCCATCTATAAAATCAGATATATTTTACATCTTTTTGCTTATCTAGCAGATGCATCTTGATTTAAGCCAAGCCTTTCTTGTAGTGTGTTACAAGCATCTCAATCTCGCAGCACGTTCAGACATATTCAAGAGTTTGTGTAGCAGTATTTACTACAAACAAGCCATTCAGACACACCAAAAACAATGTTGTTCCACATGTAAATAATCCAGTGTAAATGAACAGTAACACACTTTAAAACAAGCAGTGCATAGAAACTTTTTATTTAAATATTTACATTACAGCTCTCATGACTTGATCACACTGAGTCATCGCTTAGTGTGATGGTTAAAATAAAAAAAAAATAATAATAAAAAAACTGGCCAAATGATGATCAACACAATTTATATACTCAAATGGGCTCAATTTAAAGACTATATATCTATGACCAAAATTAGATGACCAGTAATTTTCTCATATAAAATTCAGCTAAGAAAATAATGTATTGGGCCAAAAACCTATACACAGCAGCTTTTAGAAAATAATTTGCATCTAGAAGGATGTACTGTTACTTATTTCAAGACAGTGAAAAACATTTGACTTTAAAAAAAATAATTTCACATGTAACAAAAACAGCCTTCTTCCACTTTAGAAACATTTCCAAGATGCAGAACATATTTTCATATAGCAGAAAAGCTAGTCTATAATATACTTTGGTTAAATATTCTCAATGGTAGTGTAAAACAACATCCTTTTTACCTTGCCAAAATCAGCTCTGCAAATATCATCCCATTCTGGCCGAGGCTGCTGACTGATTTGCGCGAAGATAGATGGATATAGGTAGATCAGGAGGCGCATTCCCTTCACAAACAAACAATCCACTGCAGTAAATGATGTAAATGATGACCGTTCATTATTACATCCAGCAACACAACACCTCAATCGCTCAATTCTTTTCTAACTTGCATCCCTGCTCCGGCATCAAAACATAGAGGTTGGACTCTGACAACTGATCTTAGGTAAGTGTCACTCCAATGACCCCTTTAAGGCATAAAATCCAAACAGAAAGCAGTTTGACCAGTACACAATGCCATATGTCATATGAAGACCATAACACAGATCTAAAAATCTAAACTGAGAATTGACCATTCTTTTCAGAGCAAGCAGAATCCTTTTTCACCATTCGGTTTTTATTTCAGTCTTGACATTTACGTTGTCCTGCAAGTTTTCCACACAGGCCTCTTCCTTTTGAATAAAATGGACCGGCCACTCATTATTTGGCAAGTTTTCAGTCTTTAAGGAACTGCAAGTATTACACCTGTCCTTCTTTGGATGGTAAAGACCCAGGTTCTGCTCTTTAAATTCTTCTGAGAACACCTGCCTCGAGAAGGGTCTCAGCATCTTTTCCTCAGCAGCACGATGGTAGACTTTATACAGGCCAGTCATGGACTGAAATACAGGCTCCAGGTACTGTTTCGATTCTGATGAGCTACAGTAGCAGAAAGTCACCTTAGGGAGATCCTGCAGAAAACTCCTCATGAACTCACGATCGTCTCGTCTGAGGTGCGCTGCCGGATTCTGCAGTGTATTTCCTGTGTCTTGCACCCAGTTAAGAGCAGACCATTCTCCTATTCCCAGCGTTGACAAAAAGAAACTTTTACACACCCTTCTTCTCTCTCCATCAACTATTAAAAAATAATTAAGAGTAGATAACCTTCTTGAATTGTCACACCCCCTTCTCCTCTTTACCGGGATGACATCCACCAGACCACGCACGTACGTTTTCTTCTCTTCCCAGTTCATGTTCTCCCAAAAACACTTAAAAATCTTCTCCCTGTCTGCTTCTCCAACTGTACTGCAGTGATGCTTGGAGGACTTCACACATCCAGCTGACTGACATCTTGGTCCCATCACTCGGGGCTCCATGTAAACTTCTTCGTTCCTTCTTATCCCAACATATGGTTGTCCCATCATCCTTCTCCTTTTATTAACAGACTTGTTCCAACTGCTTTCATTCTCTCTCTTCCTTCCAACTGCTTCACTCTCAGTGCCATCACAGGAATCTTAAAAAATACAACAAAAACATTAGTGTGTTTTTTATATAACGTACTACTTCTGTGATTACTGCCTGTTATACATAGAAACATGAATTTCTCCACATCTCTTGAAGCATTAACACATTATTTTCAAATTCCTCTCTCGCTACACTCCTGTCATTTCCTTATTCCTTCTCTGAGAATCTTTGTTGATCTTCCCCTTTTGCTCTCTCCATCTGTGCTTTTACTGTCTATAACTACATTTCTTGCCTCCTCATGTGATGCACTGACCACTGCACACATTTCCTCCTCAGATTTAGCTGATGAACACAAAACAGCAGCAATATAAGTGTAGTTTGCCTACATAGGTTATAGTAATTTCATGTTGAGGTAAGAAGTTGTTTATCTAGCTATATAGATGAAAACTCTGTATCTGTATTATACAACACTGATATTACAAAAACGTTAGTCTGATGATTTCTTGACACGTCGCACACCTACACTAGTCTCCTCAACAAACTATAATTACAATGCTGACATCAGATCTTCATTTTGTTAAATGGGTAAACGGCATAATTTTAACTGAGTATGCAACCACCTAGGGCTAATTTTAAAACACTTGAAAAACAATCACGTAAAACTTAAAAAATAAAGATCACTGCTTACCTTAAGCTTGCAGCACTTCAATTCAAGGTGGCTGGGTGGCGTTGCAAGCTTTTATGACAGCTTAAGGACCCATGAGTAACAACGTTTGTTGACAAGGTCATTTTAATGCTTTCATTTAGTGTGTTTACATGTACCCTCTTAACGCAATTATGAGATTTTGGCAATATTGCAATTAGACTTAAAATCGCATGTAAATGCAATATTTTGATTTAAATAATGCAATTAAGCTAATAATCACAGCAAGCATTATCACATTAACATAGGTGGTGTACGGCATGTAAACACGAGTGCAAAGTTGTGTGCAGCTCACTCCAAAAATGACGCGAATATTGATGACAGATTTGGTTTTCAAGCTAAAGAAAAATGAAAAGACCACTTCTTAAAGGAGAAGTCCACTTCCAGAACAAAAATGTACAGATAATGTATTCACCCCCTTGTCATCCAAGATGTTCATGTCTTGCTGTCTTTACTCGTAAAGAAATTATGTTTTTTGAGGAAAACATTTCAGGATTTTTCTCCATATAATGGACTGATATGGTGCCCCGAATCCAAACTTCCAAAAAGTAGTTTAAATGTGGCTTTAAACAATCCCAAATGCAGCAAAGAAAGAAGGGTCTTATCTAGTGAAACAATTAGTCATTTTCATAAAAATATGCTCATCTTGTCTCACTCTGCCTGAACTCTGTGTATTCCGGTTCATGACAGTTAGTGTATGTCGAAAAACTCCCATCTCACGTTCTCCCTCAACTTCAAAAATCACCCTATATCGCTGTTTTACCTTTTTTGTTACTGGTGTTTGATCTTCTTTGCATGTTTGCAAAGACTGGGTCAAAACTTCTGCAGCAATGTAGGATGATTTTGAAATGATTTCTGAAGTTGAGGGAGAAAATACGATTGGTTTTTTGACATACCCTAACTGTCTTGAACCAGAATGCACCCTTCTTCCTTGGTTGGGATCATTTAAAGCCACATTTAAACTGCATTTTGGAAATTCAAAGTCAGGGCACCATATCAGTCCGTTATGTGGAGTAAAATCCTAAAATGTTTTCCTCCAAAAACATATTTCTTTATGACTGAAGAAAGAAAGACATGAACATCTTGGATGACACGGGGTGAGTACATCATATGTACATTTTTTAGTCGCAAAAGACAATAATACGAATAATGGAAATTGAATGTAAATGGAAGTGAAGAGCTTTGCTCTTGACATGTAAACATCCTAATGCAATTAATTCCTTACTTTGTTTTTTGGAAATAATTGTATTATTTGTGAGCATATGAGTATGTTTACATGGACAACAATATTGTGATTTTAACACGATTAGGACAATACTCTGGTTAAGAATCTACCATGTAAACAGAGATTTATGATTACTTTAATCTGACTAAAGTCACACTCGAAGTAAACACAAATCAAATTAAGATGTGGAGTATTCCTATTTCAGTCACATTATCCAAGTCTAGTATAGATGTGTACACACCTTAATCAAACTATTACCTTTGTGCAGGACTTTTCACCGCAGTTTGCGACAGTATACACACACGACAGTGGTCAAATGTTTGATGGCAAACAAAAGAGCACGGCTTCAACAATGCCATCATCTGTTTGCACGTACAGCATTACAAATTAACTGCACTCGAAGCTTTCAAAAAATTAAGAATGAAACACCCCAAACTGTATATGGCACCATAACAGAGATGAACTGTATGTTGATATGTGAAATTCTGGAGGAGACGTAATGACGTGTGCCATTAATCGACCGATGTACTATTCTAAAAGGAACTCACGTAAACACCTTAATCATAATAATGTCTTATTCAGAATAAAGTAAATAGTTAAATTACTGATGTCCACGTAAATGTAAATGTAATCATTGTTAAATATTCACAAAACCCACAGAAACGTAAAAGGTGACCAATAGAAATGATTTATGGAAAGGTAAAAATGACAAAATATGGAGACGCAAGGTTTTCTCCCCACAACCACGATATATGTTGCTTATTTTTCTACAAAGAACCAGCTCCCAAACTTTGAAACAGCCTTCCTGATAACATATGGTGTTCAGACACATTTCTTTAGCCAAGCATTCACATTATGCATCTCATAACCTTTCACTCAGTTATACCTGAACAGATGCACATGATCATCTTTTGCTTGAAACGTCAGCTATTCTAATTATTCTGTCTGCTTTTCTGTTTCCAGCTCTGAATGGGCATCTATAGATGAAACCAGCTACAGATTGAATCCAGCCACTTACAAAGGTCTGAAATGACCACAAACTGGTGGACTTCAGGATTTTAGATGTCAACCCTGATCCAACATACAAAACTGCTATATTTTCCTCAAAATGCAAATATTGTTTCAATAACGGTAATTATTTCTGCTTAAATACCATCATTATTTAACTGCATGATTTGTATAACTTAAACTGTAAATTTCTGCCAAATAGACATTAAATTGAGTCATCTCTGATAACAGATCACTTTCAATTACTATATAGTCACATGCATTTTCTGTAAAACTACTTTGAAATTATGTGTTGTAAAAAGAGTTACACAAAAAAAGTGAACTGAATACATTTTTGATTCTCAGTATTGTTTTGAGTGTATTATTATAATATAGTTTTACCATTGCCATTATAAATTGATGACTCACCTTTTTGCTTATGAAAAATAAGCATCATTAGATGCTATAAATGAATGGTTTACATTGTTTTTAATTTGAAAGTTGTTTAATGTTACACTATATGCTTTTTTTAATTTAATTGTGAAAGGAAACTGCATTAATTAGGAGAGTGATATGACATTCTTCAAAAATATTATTTATGTAGACACTTGCATACAAGGATCAAATGAGCGAGTTTGGCTTTAAATTAAAACCAACCTGTTTGTTCCTCAGTATCTTCTTGTTTTAGACTGAATACTTCTGCAATCCTTATGTCTTCATTTTCCTCTTTAATAAACGCCATCTTTATAATAGTGTCTTGTGGATCTCAGGTTCTTCACCAGAGGTTTTTCTGTTTGTTTGAAGATGAGAAAATAAATACAAACTAAATCTCTGTGTGCATCTCAATCAGCTCCCTAGTCAGTGCACTGGTAAAGGAGTGAATCAGAGTGAAAGTTAATGGTCTTACATTACCACAAAAACACACACACTATAAAGGTATGTAAGTATTTAAGATGTATATTTGGCATTAAACGACTTGTAGATTACATTTAATATATTCCACTTTCATGAGAACATTTACATTTAGTTTGTAAAATCTGTTTTGACACATTTGTGTTTGTTGTTTTCGTTGCATTCACGCTGTTTTGAGCGCTTCGAATCACTGAATCGTTTTGCAAAGCAAATGATTCAATTGACTCGGAGTTTCAAAAAGCTCCGTTTCTCATCACTACTAACCAGTGACTGAATTCGTGTTTACTATAAACTGATTCACGATTTAGGGAGTCAGTTGAAAAGCACCGTGTTTGTTAATCATGTGCAAATATACGCTTTACTCACACACATAAAAAAAAAAAAACATAAATGTTTGATGAAACATTGCAGCGTTACAATGAATGATTAATAATTCATTTTACATCGCTTGTGAAAACTACAACACTACATTAACGATTTAACAGATTTAAATACTTTACACGCTTAAAAATACCAACCTCTCTTCAGCCGAACCTCCAGACACGGAGCGCAGCGCAGTCTTATGACGTCACCTCGCCAAACCAAAATAAAAGTCCTGTGTTGGCCACAGATATGTATATGCAGAAAATAACAAACATATGTCAGCGGTAGTTTAATTTTTGGTTAAATGTATTTAAAATACATGTTGTCCAGTGAAGTGATGAATAATACGTATATTTACATTTGGTTACAGTCTGTTATATGAGCGGTTATATGAGCGGTTTTTAGCTGACAACATGATCTTTTGAAGTTTTTCAGTCTGGTTTCAGAAAATATCACTCAACTGAGACTGCTTTGTTGAAGGTTTTTAATGATATACTTTTAATGTGTGATTCAGGCAACTACGCTGTTCTTGTGCTTTTAGATCTTACTGCCGCAATTGATACTATTGATCATGCTGTCCTTATTGATCGATTGGGATACTGTGTAGGTATTACAGGTAGTGCATTGGAGTCTTAATAATAGAACCTTCTCAGTGAAGATAGGAGAGTCCTCATCTAGAAATGCTGTGTTAACCTGTGGGGTTCCTCAAGGATCCATTTTGGCTCCTATCCTTTTTTCTTTATATATGCTTCCTCTTGGTTCCATTTTTAGAAAATATGGACTGTCTTTCCACTCCTACGCTGATGATACACAAGTCTATCTGCCTATAAATCGGAATTCGGATGGATTGGATACTGTCCTTGCCTGTTTAACAGATGTAAAGGCTTGGTTATCATTGAACTTTTTGAATTTTAATGAGGACAAAACTGAAATTATTGTTTTTAAACCCTCAGATTCTTTAACTGTTCCAAATCCAAACCTTGGTGGGTTATCCTCTTGTGTTAAACAATATGTAAAAAATTTGGGTGTGGTGTTTGATGAACATTTGAGGTTTGATAGACAGATAAATTCTGTGGTTAAAACATCCTTTTTTTCAGCTGCGACTCCTGTCTAAAGCAAAGTCTTTCCTGTCATTTAAAAACTTTGAGAAAGTAATTCATGCTTTCATTACTACGAGATTAGATTACTGTAACTCACTTTATTTTGGGATTAGTCAAACAGCTTTATCCCGATTACAATTGGTTCAGAATGCGGCAGCTAGACTTTTGGCCGGGGTTCACAAATGGGATCATATTACTCCAGTTCTTCGGTCCTTACACTGGCTCCCTGTGCGTTACAGAGTAAATTTTAAAATTTTACTCATTGTTTATAAGTCACTTCATGGTATGGCTCCACCATATATTTCAGATTTACTTATTGAGCACAGTGTTACCAGATCCCTTCGGTCCTCTAATCAAAGACTTTTGCTCATTCCTAAGACAAAGCGGAAGTGCAGGGGCGATCGCGCTTTTGCTTCTATTGCCCCAAGACTTTGGAATGATCTTCCCAGTTTTATTAGAATGGCCTCTTCTGTGGCTACTTTTAAGTCTAAACTAAAAACCTATCTGTTTGATAAGGCTTTTAATCTTGGTTGAAGCACGTTATATCTTTGTCCTTGGTTTTGTTGTATGTTGAATGTGGTTTTCTTGAGGTTTTATACCCTTTTTATGTACTTTATTATCATTGTGCTTCTGTTGTTTTTTAATTTTTATTGTAAAGCACATTGGTCAACTCTGGTTCTAAGAAATAGTGCTATATAAATAAAGTTGCCATTGCCATTGCCATTTATTTAAAAGCATCCTGATATGCAGAATTTAAGATGGTAAATATTTAGTTGTTGAGTTGTCAATACGATATACTATAACACAATATATAAAATTTAATTTTACTGCACAATTCAACTTGTTAACATGCAATGATAACTGCAAATCTGACGGTGATGTCACGTGCATACCCTTTATTGACCACACAAGCAATTGAGGTTAAAAAAATATATAAACCAGATAAAAATGACTGAACGTTTTGCCAGATATGACCCCCACTTATCTGTTTTTTGCAACTAAACTCTTCAACTATTTCTTGCTTTGAAAAGCTGAAATGGGCAGACCAAGGAAAGAAAAACATAGGGTGGAATTTTCAAACCCAAACATAAGAGAACTCAAAGATAGGCACTTGAAATTGACACGCGAGGAATAAAGGACATTTTCTTCAAAACCTATACAGGACTCCCTCATCCTGACAGAGAAAAGAAAAGTAATGTTCTTTCAACAATGAAGAGGATTGTAGATAGTCTTGCAGTGAAGCACGAGCTGGAGTACAATGGTAATTTCACAAGTTCTTGCTTGCTCTGATAGCAACAGACTCTGGGGTGGATGTCTGTCAGCTGTACTGTCAGACTCTGTTTGGCCATTCGCCTAGAACAGTGGTTTTCAAACCAGTCCTGGAAGCACCCCTGTCCTGCACATTTTGTATGTCTCCCTCATCTAACACACCGGATTCAACTGATCAGCTCGTTAGTAGAAACTGCACAACATGAATTTAATGTGTCTGATAAGGGAAACATACAAAATGTGCAGGTTTTTAAATATTTTATTGTGTTATCATGTTTGTCATGTTATCGTGTTTTATAACGTTAGCTGTACTGTTGTTGTTATTGTTATTATTTTTACTTAATCGAAATAATCCAACTGCAGTTTGATTGAGACGGAATGTACAATGAAATAACATGATTTCTGAGTTTTCTGTTTTTTGTAAATTAACTCTTCAACTGTTTCTCACTAGGGGAGCGCCACTCTTTGAAAAGCTAAAATGGGTGGACCAAGAAAAAAGAAAAACATCAGGTGGAATTTTCAAACGCAGTCATCAGAGATAAACTGAAGATGAACTAAATGCTTGAAACTGACACGCAAAAAGAAACGAAAAGTTCTTGTAACAATGAAGAGGATTGTAGATAGTCTCGGAGTGAAGCACGAACTGGAGTACAATGGTAATTTCACAAGTTCTTGCTTGCCCTGATTAGCAACAGACTCCGGGGTGAATGTCTGTCAGCTGTACTGTCAGACTCTTTTCAGCCATTTGCCTAGAATATGGCCCGCCTCTGGACCGCATACTTACAGTTTACAAAAATTATGTTTTTTATCATGGTATCATGTTTTATCATGTTATCGTGTTTTATTGTGTCGTGTTAGTTAGCTATATATATTGTAGCGATTTAGCTCAAAAGGGAAAATGTATATAAATAATTACAATTAATTATGATTAATTACAATTATTTATATCAGCTGCCAGTAGTAACTGCAGCAGGATTAACTAATCTGTTTGTCTAGTGAACATTCAGTATAATTTCATATCAACTCTAAGAAATGATATTTTCTTGGCCATAAAAAATAACTTTCTTAAAGTACCATTGCATTAGAGCATGTAGCTTGAATCGGAATCGTAAAGGGACATTAATTTACAAGGCAGAATCAGAATCAACACTCATGTAATTTGTGCACAAGAGTTTTATTAATGAAGGACTAACACATAACTAATCCAAACAAACATGAAATCACTCATACATGGGAGAAGGGTCAGTGAGAAGCAGTTAGAGAGAGAGACAAGGCAATGAAGCTATGAAAAGAGTCAGTTAACCACCTGAGTGAAACCATCAGTGCTGTTTACAGCTGATACTAAACCTCTGTTTTGTTTAGTTAAATGTACGATACTTACATTGGTTTGGTTGTTGAACAAGTGTCCAAATGCAGTCTCGGGTGAAAGTCTTGATGGTTGGAGTGGTGGTTTTGGAATCGTGATCACGTTCTTCTGGGTCTGAAGAGTGATGAACTCCAAAGATGTTCTGACTCGATGGTGACTGGGAGTTTCTTCCCAAAAAGTGAAGAACCACCAAGATCTGACAGAGAGAGAGAGACCCAGCTGAGGTCCTTTGGTTTTTGGGGAATGGAAAGACAAGGCCGCAAGGCCTGGCGCAAGCTTAGGGAAGTCCAGAAGAGTTCTAGCTCATCTTCTTAGGTTCTAAAAGAACCACTGACTGACTGAGGCGAGTCACTCATGTGAGACGAGTGAAGAAAGTAAAAAGAAACGCACAAAACTTTGTGGTCGAGAGCCACAGCTCTATATGTTGGGGCCTGTTAGGCACACCCTATGCCGGCTCAGAGTCCTTCCACACCGGCAGCGATCGGAAGATTTTGTAGAAGAGAGAGAGAGAATAAGCTTGTGGGATGCATTTAAGGTTTCTGGAAGCAACACCTCCAGGAGCTCCGAGAGCCAATGGTGACTTTCACTTTTGGAGTGAGCATGGTATTTTGCATATGTAATTCGATTGGGTGTTGATGCAAAAACTACTAAGATTTTTAAAACACTAGTATGTTGCATAGATATCAACATATACTCCATCATTTAGATCATCAAAATACAAATTCAAAGAGACCAAACATGGCATAGGTAAGTTCTACACTAGAGATCTATCATAACAAAGGCAGAATATATAACATATAACAGAATACAATGAAAAACACAAAATACAATGCAGTAATACTGTACACAATGACGTAGGGCTATGTGTGATAGGAAGGTCAAGGATAGGTTTGTCTGTGAATGAATAGAAAAGAGTTCATTTTTATAGGGATTGTGTCTTTCCTATGGGCAAATGTAGTGTGCTCTGCTTGCATTCCTTTGGGCAATAAAACCACTGATCTATATATAATGACTGGATCGCTCATTGCATTCTAAACTGCCGTCAGGCAGTGAAGCCACCGGAAGTGTTCGATCCGCCATCTTACTATTCCCTACCAGCAGAGAGCACAATTGACTCACAGTTAAACCGCTGACCTAAAATCACCCGATTTTAAGTGTATCAGTCACACAGGACTAGTTTTTATGATATGTGTATGTAAATTAATTTTTACTTAAAATCTTATTTGCAGTGTTTATTGTCTTTTCAAGCAGGATAAGCAATGTTTTGAAATCGTTCAGGTGGGTGTGTCAGCTGCGCACTTGCAGACACAGTTAACTGATCCAACACAAAATATATTTCTTAACGTAAGGAATTATGCAGGAAATAGTAAACATGAACATATATCTGGAATTAGTATCTGAAATTGATTTGAATATACCATAAGTAATACAATACAAGCCTGTTATATTGCTTCATTTTCAATGTTGTATTGAAATTCAGATCTTGGAAATAAAGCTTTGTCTTTAAATCCGTACCAACTGTAATTAGTCAGCGTTATTTCTCCAAGTTATGATGTGTATATTAATGTCCCTAAGTGAGCAACATCTATTTAAAACTCTTAAAGATCGCGCAAATTATATTAAGTGCCTTAAATTACATTTATCTGACTATAACACCACCTGATTTTGCTTCACTTTCGTCAATGAAAATCTGAAACAAAGTCAGCCGCATATCTATTCAGACACAGCTGTGTTCCGTTTATGAATGAACGTGCGTTTTAAAACGAATCTGAGTCACTGATTCAATTACACATTGGTAAAGAGAGTTTTAGATGATTCAGTGATAAAATCAGCGATTTAACGCCATCTGCTGACAGTTTTAGTTTCATTTTTAAAGTTTCATTTTCATTTTATCTTTTTAGTTATTTAAATCATTTGATATTACTATATTCAAAATGTTATATTTAACATTTTTGCATTGTTAACATTTATTATTAACATTTATCTCAAAATGAATGTTATGTAGGCTGAATTAACAAACGTTCAAATCATTACCTGCTTCAAAATTGTTAACGAAATCATTGTTGAAACCTATAAGGTTAGCCTATAATGTTACGAATAAAAACACTGTAAAAAAAACAGCATAAACAATTATTAACTGTACAAATTATATGTATACAAAGCATAAATCTTTTCAGAAGGAGCATTTTGTCATTTGTAAACGGTGAACGCCCGATGTTTATCATGTTCATGTTCGTTACTGTAATGTATATGAACGTAATTTTTTAATAAGCAGAGGGAATTCCCGACATTAAACAATAACCGTTTACATGCTTAGGACGTTTGCGTTGTGAGAATGTACAGTGAGACGTCAGATATAAAAACGCTGACTTGTTAGGTGATGTTTTCTCATTAAAGTCGTATAATTTCCTATTCATTCAATAGAATGTTTGCGAGTACTAGGGAATAGCAATATGGCGGCACAGTGGCTTCACTTCTATGACGTCATGAGCAATCCAGTTCTCTATTATAGCTCAGTGAATAAAACCCATGTTATCAGATGGTCGCCCTGGCAACTGAGCCCTTTTAGGGTGTTAGTTGCTTTGGGGGGTTGTCTTCAGAACTCTAGCATATAGCTGGCTTGATGGTTTTAAAGATTATTTGTTAAATGTAACAAATAACTTTATGACTGATTGGTCCAGATACTACAATATATATATATATATACACCAGCTGTCACACAGTCCAGTAACTTTCCTTGTTTCGATGCCGGAGCAGGGATGTAAGTTAGACAAGAATATCTCTGATTGAGCGATTGAGGTGTTGTGTTGCTGGATGTAATAATGAACATAGTGGTCGTCATTTACTCCTGACATCTGAGCCGCTGAAGATGCAGTGGATTACATTTGTTTGTGAAGGGAATGCACCTCCCGATCTACATATATCCGTCTATGTTCATGTGAATCATTCATGATCCAGCTTTACTTGCAGCAGAAGTGAGTATAAGGGTTTTTTTTATTAATCTCTGTGATCGCCTTTCCTTATAATGTGGTAGTTAGGAAGTTTAGCGGCTAAATGCGGCTAAATGCGGCTGAAGTAAACAAGATCGTCATTCCACAGAGAGAAGAGAGGGGTGGGGTGAGCAGAGCTCATTTGCATTTAAAGGAACAACCCCTTAGAATGAGGTGATTTTTGCAGAGCTCATTTTGGCAAGGTAAAAAGGGTGTTGTTTTACAAAACCATTGAGAATTTTTAATCAAAGTATATTATAGACTTTTCATTAAGACCCTAAAGAATCATATCAACTTGTGGAAAATTGGCATCCGATGACCCCTTTAATGTTTCTAAAAATAAGTTGCTGCATGTTAAACAAAGACTATAAAATAACCAAGACTTGTCACTCGTATAGTTTTGAATAGGGAAAGATGCAATGCTCATTATGGCCGTGAAGCCCCGCCTTGTTAATGTAAGAGCCAATCGTTGACTAGTAAAGTCTACGCATCACTGCAGCTGCCGTTAGAAGTCACGGTTGCTAACAGTCAGCATTCTGAGACGTGCGCTTAGTGCTGCACATGTGCCAGAAAAGTATTTTTTTTTTTTTTTTTTAAACTCTATTGGAACATAAGGAACAATATTTATGAGGCAGTTTATGGTCAAATTTCATTAATTTTCAAATATGAAATTTAATCGTATGCTTGGTGAACAATTTTGGAGAATTTGATGTTTCCCTATTCAAATAGATAGAAGCTGCACTTGCCCAAAGACTTATGTTAAACAATGATTAGTGATATTTGAGACTGTGTAATTAAGTTGGCTTGAGAAAGCCAACTTACTGATATGCTATTTAAACTTCCAGTTATTAAGTTGGCTTGAGAAAGCCAACTTACTGATATGCTATTTAAACTTCTTATTATTAAGTTGGCTTGAGAAAGCCAACTTACTGATATGCTATTTTCTTCTGAGACTAAATCTGTCGACACTAACTCCTCCTAGAGCTTTAACTCTACAAACTCCAAACTTAGCCCAGATCTTCAAACTGATCCGACCGAGTGTGCTATATCTTTCCTAACTGATCGGACTTACGATTTTCCTAAAAATGACGATTAAAATTGGGAAAAATCCCATAGACTTACATTGATGGAATGTTCAAATGAGCCAACACTTTTCAAATTCCAACTGTCAAAACTCCCAGAATCCTTTGAGACTCAATCAAACTTCCCTTCTATGTACTGTATTTCTAATCCATTTAAACTCATTCAAACTCTAACCATTACTATCCATCTATCTATGCCTAGCAACCAGAATCATGCTAGTAACTTGCTAATCATGCTAGTAACATACTAGTAACTTGCTAATCATGCTAGCAACATGTGTTGTGGAGCAAAGTTGGTGAATTTTCTCAATGAAGTCAATAAGGCTCGAGAAGCAGAGTTCCAAATATCAAAATAAGACTTTATTGAACAAAGCAACAAAGCCGAGACAACGGTCACCGCATCTAATCTCCGTCTGTCCGAATATCCATTCTTATACCTATCCATGCTCACCAAAATTGGTAATTCCGGTTTTTTATTGGTTATGCCTGTCTGGTTCGCCACAATTAATTACTAGCCCACCTGGCCCATTTTTAATGGTGGAATTTGGCCAGATCAGCCATTTTTAAAAATAACCTTTATTCCGCCATCCCCGATTGGTTGGAGATAGTCACATGGGACATACATCAAACCTGTTTACATGTATCTGTCATATATTGGAAATCACCCAAAGTTCATAAGTTGACTTAAGTTCACTGGTATGGTCCAGTGGAAATCACCGGTGCTGCCTAACACCATACACATGAGACTTTTAGTCAGTGTTAAGATATCCAATATTGTAACAATAAGCATTTTGATCAGTCTATTGATTACTGTTAGTACCATACATTAAATGTTTAAGTAAAATAATACCATATTGAGTAAAATAGCATAATATATTTTGAAAATATACAATACATGCTAGTAACTTGCTAATCATGCTAGAAACATGCTAGTAACTTGCTAATCATGCTAACAACATGCTAGTAATTTGCTAGTCATGCTAGAAACATGCTAGCATGCTAGTAACTTGCTAGTCATGCTAGAACATGCTAACTTGCTAATCTTACTAGAAACATGCTAGCAACTTGCTAATCATGTTAGAAACATACTAGAACCAATGTTAGCTAATCATGCTACAACATGTTAGTAACTTGCTAGTCATGCAAGTTAAACATACCAACATGCTAGTAACTTGCTAATCATGCTAGTAACATGCTAGTAACTTTGCTAATCATGCTAATAACATGCTAACAACATGCTAATCATGCTACAATCATGTTAGCAACATGCTACTAACTTGCTAGAAACATGCTAGCAACTTGCTAATCATGCTAGAAACATGCTAGCAACTTGCTAATCATGCTAACAACATGCTAGTAACTTGCTAATTATGTTAGCACCATGCTAGTAAAATGCTAGTAACTTGCTAATAATCCTATAAGCATGCTAAGAACATGCTAGTACCTTGCTAATCATTATAACATCATGCTAGTCACATGTTAATCATGTTAATAACATGCTAACAACATTATATCTATCTATCTATCTATCGCTGACAGACTGTATTGCCTTCAAAACATCCAAACGTTAACCTTTTAAAACTACTTTAGAATTCAAACTATTTCAGACTGAAAACCATCAAACTTAAAACTTTTTAAAACTTCTTAAACTTTTTAAACTTTATAAACTTTTTTAAATTTTCTGTTCTGGCTTTCTCAAGCCAACTTAAAGTTTGCCTTGACAAACTTTTTTATCTAGTTAAGTTGGCTTGAGAAAGCCAACTTACTGATATGCTACTTAAACTTAAAGTTATTAAGTTGGCTTGGGAAAGCCAACTTACTGAAATCCTATTTAAACTTAATATTATTCTTCTTCTTCTTATTTTTCTGGCCGCAAATTTTTTGGACACCTACTCCTCCTAGACCGTTCAAGCTACATACTCCAAACTCGGGTCAGATCTTCATACTGTTCTGACTTAGTGTGCTATATCTTTTCAGACTGGTTTGAGTTACTGTTTTCTTAAAAATTAATATTAAAAATCATAAAAAGTCCCATAGACTTTCATTGACCAAAAGTCCATGTCTGTTTGAACTATGTTTAATGTAAACTGCTAGAAGCCATTGATACTCAATTAAGCTTTAAGCTATCTATGTTCTTTCTAACTAATACCTAATCTATCTATCTATCTTCAAACCTTATCTATCTATCTTCAAACCTTTATCTATCTATCTATCTATCTTCAAACCTTATCTATCTATCTTCAAACCTTATCTATCTATCTATCTTCAAACCTTTATCTATCTATCTA
>VONZ01003457.1:0-21177 GCA_012976165.1 Labeo catla
TGTTAGACTGTTTTAGTTTCACTTTTGTTTTGTTCCATTGTAAAATGTAAGATTTCAGAGTTTCCTGCTGTTTTTTTTTTTTTTTACAGATGCACATTAAAAACATTTGTATTCCCTGAATCTTTCTTCAGATGGAGAAATGCTAGGAAAGTGCAGCACTGGAAATGATGTGACAAAGAGTCAATGATCTTAAACTAAACAGTGAACTTTAATCCTCACTGTCCTGTGTACAGTATAATGATACTAACTGTATAGTTTCTCCAGCTTGAATTGTGTGTTCATCAGTAGATCACTGATCACTTTCACTCCAGAGTCTCCTAGTTTATTCCTGCTCAGGTTCAGTTCTTTCAGGTGTGATGGGTTTGATTTCAGAGCTGAAGTCAGGATGAGACACTGTTCCTCTGTAATTCTGCATCTACACAGACTGAAAACAGAAAGAGAAAAGACAATGAATCAGATCTATGATTACTAATGTGTTTTTCATCTTCCAGCAGACGTTTGCTGACAAATAAACAGTGATATCTGTGTGCAGGTAACATGAAGAAAGATTACACATAGTTCATTTAAACATACTACAAACTACACAAAAGTATGCAAAGGTTGAAAATCAGCTAAATTACCCATTAAGACAGGCGTCACCACACTCAGTCCTGGAGGGCCGGTGTCCTACAGAGTTTTGCTCCAACCGTAATCAAACACACCAAGGTCTTAATACTGTGGGTTTACTTGAATCTTCCAGGTAGGTGTGTTGAGGCAAGTTGGAGCTAAACTCTGCAGGACACCGGCCCTCCAGGATCAAGTTTGGTGACCCCTGCATTAAGTTGTGTGATATTTATCCAAGTTACGAGGTTTCACTTGATAACATTAACTACATTAGTTAACATGAACTGATGATGAACAACTAGTACAGCATTTAATAACATTAATGCAAGTTTCAATGTTTACTAATACAGTTTTTTGTTAATTAGATAATACACTGTGAACTGACATGAACATATATTAGCAATGACATTAGATATATTTAATAGCTAATGTTAACAAATGAAATTATTAGTCTATTATTGTCATAAATCACTTTAGTCTCATGGATCAATGTTCAAACATACTGTAGACTAAACTATTACAAGTCAACAACAAAGTCTGCTTATAAAAAAAACCTATACTTTGCATGTTTTGTTTTTGTTTTTAATAGGGAAAAAATATTTCCTTAAACTGACGACATTTAAACAATTTTGAAAAAGCAGTTTATTTGCTTTAGTGCTGCACTGATCAGGACATTTGAGGCAGATACTGATCACTGATTCTTAAAATGTCTTGTTCAATTTTTACAATTTACAGTATTTGCTGCGCCAAAATTAGACATTTTACATTTTGTAAAACACAAACTTTAAATTAAAAGCAGTTGTGAATAGTTGTCAAAAAAACAAAAAGTTATTATTGAAAAATCAGTGCTCAATATTAATATTTTATAAATCCAAAGATTTTGTGAAAAATTATTTGGTGGGGAACAAATAAAACTATAGCACTAAATCTGGTCATTCTGAGTACATTATGTGAATCTTCGTTTTGAAAGTGGACTTCTCCTTTAATGATTTATGATTTATGATCTATGGTTTATAGATAAAATATAGAATTTAGACTAACTTAGTTTGATTTAGGCTGATTGAGACCTTAAATTAAATTTATGTTATTCAGTTTATTTGTGAAATGAATGGATTGAACATGCTTATTGAAATTTAACTTTCGTTTTTCAGTTTCACGTTATGATTCTTCTGTTACTCATTTGCATTTCTGAAAACTTCTGAAAACTGAATAAATTTGTAACTTCTCCAACCCACCCCGTCTGACATGGATTCGATTTTGCATCACTGACAGACGCAGCAGAGAAAAGTGTTTACCTGAAATTAATGTAAGGACTTAAATATTCATCTGTGCCTCACATTAAGTTATCGAATACCTTCAGAAGACTTGGAATATTGTGCACAAAACATTGTGCTTTTAGTGCTTGTATGTCTTTTGTGTGGCTTAACAGTAACACAGAACAGTAACACAATATCAGATTTAGATCAGTCCTGTCTGAGCAATTTACCTGCAACGAATAGTAGTATCAGAACTGATACCCGATACGAGTCCCTAATTTAAAAACTCTTCATTATTCTAAAAATGAGATCTAGTAATTGCAAAACTTTTCTTTGAACATTTGAAAACACAAATAAATAGATACATATTTGAAAACAAAGTCTAATAGTCACAGTTATTTGAAAGAAACTAGAGTGACACTCAGACCTAAAGCAAACTCAGAAGAACAGAAACGTCCCACAGAACAGAAGAGCAAAACCTCACTAGATCATGATTTTCAGTTTACAAATACAGAGTGCGCAGTTAAAAGCCTCAAGATCTTTCAGAAGGTGTGAAAGAAAACTGTGATACAGTGAATCTGAGCTTGATGACAATTAAACTACAGTGTGTTCAGAAACGTTTAAATAATTTGACTAAAAGGTTATCTACACTGTAAACAATTCCTGTAAATTCTTGTAAGTTTAACAGTAAAATGCTGTTTTCATATAATAACAGTAAGTTACTGTATTTTGCGATGCATTGTGGGATATGTTGACAAGCAACAGTATGACACTGTTGTTTAACAGCATAATACCATATTTTCCCTTGTACATGTGCAAAGACAGTACAACATTTTGGTTTATCTGCACAAGGTGATTTGGGAGCTCTGCCTTTTATTGTTTTATTTCTAAAGTACTTATTACTTTTAAAAAATTAATGTTTAAACATTCAATTAAGCTTTTTAGATTTAAATCAGATTCATGACCGTGTTTTAATCAGCAAGTTACCACAGGAGTATCAGCCCTTTGAACAGACGTTTCCCCTCTAATCCACACGTCTTAAACTTTATCGGAGTAAAAAATGACTGTGGAATGATGTTTTGATTGTTTGTGGTTACAATGTCAGCGTGATGTTCAAACCGGCTATTATCTGCTGCTGTTATTTGCAACCACACTTTTGGTTTTATCTTACCGAGTACACTTCTAAATATTAACATTACAAAGAGCCAGTAAAGAATAATTTGATGAAAGGATAGCATGTTTTAATCATGAAACAGTAACTGAGTAAGATGATATGATAGCATTGTTAGCTTGTTAACATATACTCCGACTGCATTTGATTTATTTATTACCATCACACAATTTATGTAACTGAAATATGTCCCAAACGTCATCTAAGCAAAAGATACACGTGTATGAACAAAATTCATAATTCTTGCACGATTACTGTGAACGTACTCAAAGCGCTGCTAGCGATTGCCAAAATAGCAGCAGATGGACGGAAAGATTCTGTCAGTTTTTATTTTATTTTTAAACTTTATTTTTTAATTTTTTGTGGGGGGTGTCTGTAATTAGTGAACTAGAGAAGCTATCTGTTCTTTACATTGTTTTCCTTATACTTGTAGAGAAGCAGATGACTCATTCTTTAAGAAAATGTATGTTGGCCTATTGTTTGTTCAAGAAATCATTCACCTAAAAATGGTTCTCTCATTATTTACTCAACCTTACACTATCTCAAACTCACAGGACTTTCTCTTAGAGGACAAATGAAGATATTGCCGTGGAAAACTGATGTCTGTTTTGCCCACACAGTGGAAGACCAATGGGAACCAAACCTTCAAGTTCCAAAAGGAACATAAATGTATGATTAATTACCAGTAATTTTGTCTGATATCAAAATATCAGACCAAAGAACCACAAATTAGAAACTGGATTTGTAAAATGCAAAATTGTTTTCTCCCAAACAAACTGAATCACTTCAGAAAACTGGCTAAACCATGCAATTAATTACATTTATCCTCCATTTACTGTACATCTGTTGGTATTAAAGTTTGGTCCCCATTTTCTTTTGCATTGTAGGGACAAACAGACATCTCATCTCCATTTAATATCATCTATCGCATCTTCAGAGTTTAAATCAGCATACGGGTAAAGAAGAAAATTATCAGTTTTGAATTATACTCTGAGTATAATAGTTTTATTGCCTCTGTAGAATATTGCAACAAGTAGCACATTCATTTTTTTGTTGTTGTTGTTTTTTTGGTCATTTGCAGGTACTGTGAGCCATTTTAAATTGTTGTATAGATGTCTGCCACTCCTTCTGACCTTGAGAAACCTGCCTGTGACTCCTAGCTTGATCCTTCTTGGAAAGTATATGTCTGCATTTTGTCACACTAGTTTCTATTATCAGGAAAAGACCCACCTTAATCTGCCTCATACTAGAATCCATTTATTATAAACGCTGCATGTATGACTTGTGTAGTGTATTTCAAGACTTCAGTTAAAGGAGAAGTCCACTTCCAGAACAACAATTTACAAATATTTTACTCACCCCCTTGTTATCCAAGATCTTCATGTCTTTCTGTCTTCAGTCATAAAGAAATTATGGTTTTGAGGAAAGCATTTCAGGTTTTTTTCCCATGTAATGGACTTAATTGGTGCCCCGAATTTGAACTTCCAAAATGCAGTTTAAATGCAGTTTCAAAGGCTCTAAATGACCCCAGCTGAGGAAGACGGGTCTTGTCTAGTGAAACGATCAGTCATTTTTTTTTTTTAAATAAACATTTGTATACTTTTTAAGCACAAAAGCTTGTATAGCACAGGCTCTGGGATGCACATCCACGATGCTACGAACTAGTGATGGGTCATTCTTGAATGATTCTTTCATTTTGAACAAATCTTTAATGTGACTCGGGAAGAACGAGTCGTCTCGGGGAGTGATTCGTTCAGTCGCACATGAGCAACATCCTATTAGGTTCTGTACTGGAATTAGTTCACCTGTTTCGAGTCTGAGTCATTTGCTCATCTTATGGGGCTGTCACGTGATGAACGAATGACTCGAACTCAAAGACTCGAGAGATGAACTAATCAATTCTCTTTCCGGCTCACATTGCATTGGTTAATCTTATGGGGCTGTCACGTGACTTGAAATGACTTGAAAAAAAAAAAAAATTGTTCATTTTGCTGAACGAGACTCAAAGGTCCAAGTCGGTAAAATGATCCGAAATTCCCATCACTACTACGAATCACATCCAAGTTCATTGTCTATGTACTCCGGCTTAAAATGGTAGAGTATGGCGAAAAACTCTTATTTATAAAAAATCTTATTTTCTCCTACAACTTCAGAATCGTCCGACATCGTTGTACCTTTTTGTTTGTAACCAGTGTTTGACTTACGTGCACTTTCTTAGTCTTTGCATGTTTGCTTTGTAAACACTGGGTCTGTAGTTCCGCCTACATTCCGCATATTCTTTCGACGTGATTCAGTAGTACGTAGCATCATGGACAGGCATCCCAGTAAATTATTTGTGAATTGTTGTTCTGGAAGTGGACTTCTCCTTTTGATTATCGACTAGTTTTTAGTTAGAAAGTTTAATTTGACCAAATCAAATTATGCACAAGAATATGTTCTGAAGCTTTTCTCCTCTTATTTTTCAGATACTTTATTGGAATAAATCCAGAAAAGAGGATCAAAGCTGCATGGAGAAAAGAGGTGTCTAAAATAACCGGAAAAACTGCAGAAGACCCAAGATGATGTAGAAGAACATCAGTCCAGAAGTATCTCATCCTTAACTCAACCTTATGCTGTCTCAAACCAGTAGGACTTTCTCTTAGAGGACAAATTAAGATATTGTCATAGAGAAATGTTTGCCCATACAATAGAAGAAAAATGGGAACCAAACCTTTGAGCTCCAAAAAGAATATAAATGTATGATTAATTAAAGACACCAGTCATTTATCGATATCTTTTATAAACAATTTGTTTTAAACAAAAAAAAAAAAAACACCCATTAGCTTGTGTTCACTGTAGCCTGATTTAAAGGTATGTTTGTATTTTAGAAACAAATACAAACTTTATGCATGTTTGTATGCAACCCTATTTTATGGAATATTGTAAAAGTTTATCTAGTGTTATATCAAAATAAAATAAAACATAACTTGACTTTGTTCTCTTTTGTAATACAGTCAAATAGAAAATGCAGGGTATAATATGCATTGAAAATTGAGATCATGGAGTTACGAGTAGTATGTAATTTAACAGATATATGCTGCTAAATTACAGTTGTATACTGTAGATGACAAAACAGCATTTTGCTGTTAATTTCAGAAACAGTAGCACACTGTATTTTTACAGTATAATACTGTCAACCACAGCTGCCAGCAGATTACATTTTGTTTTTTTTGTTTTGTTTTTTTTTTACAGGGAAATTGTTTTACAGTGTAGACTGTTTTCCTAGAAGTGTCCATAAAAAATGTGCATGTTAATGATCAAGGTATACCATACTCCAGAATAACAGCACAACTAAACTGTGTTGACAGTCATCGTTCACTCAACAGCTCATTCACAAATTGGTCCAGCTGGAGCTCAACACCTGCAGAGTCTCCAGGACCAGCAGACTGAAGGACAAATTCATCCATCAGGAAACTACCTCTTCTGACAGTTTAAATAAAGACTGCTCTCTGAGCTCTTTGTCACTTTAAACAGACTGATAAACTCTTTTTGTACTACACTCATTATATCTGCACTGTTTATTTCACTGGTTTGCACTCCATCTGCCATGTGCTACTTTTTTTGCATGTCCTTATTTGTATAACTGTATTTTGTATTATATTGAATCTGTATTTATTTGTATTTTTTTTACATTTTACTGTTAGTGTTTAGTGTTATCTGTATGCACTATGTGCTGTACATGTGGCAGAATTGAAAATAAAGCAGACTTTGATCATCAGTACAACAAAACCTGCAACATCTGATCATTATGATGCAACAAATTGTCCAGATTATTGTATTATGTACATAATTTATTTATTTTACATAATTTCATCACATCTCACCTCAGTGTCTTGAGTTGACAGTTTGGATCCTGTAGTAAATCACTGAGCTCCTTCATTCCTGATTGTCCAGGATCATTTCCTGTGAGATCCAGCTCTATCAGGTGTGAAGGGTTTGATCTCAGAGCTGAAGCCAGAGCTTTATAACCTTCTTCAGTGATACTGCAGTCTGAAAGTCTAGAACCAGAATGAAAATGACAGAGGAGCAAAGTCAAAGATACTTCAAGAGAGGCTTGATGTTTTTAGACACAATTGCTTACTTTTATTAGGTTATGGATTTAGATATATATTCTAAATAAGTCAAAAATAGTTGATGTGAAGTCTCAGTTTTTGCATTATTTTTACTGCAGTCACACCTGAACATAGAGAAAGCATTTTGTTACACAACATAAAATTTCAATAAAAATGGAAGAAAAAATTAGAGGAATTCTTTATCAGAGCTTAATTCATGTGGGTCTGATCTGATTTCAACCTCTTTTTCGAGTCTTCTGACTAATTTTTACTATATTTTTATAGCCACACCATTTCATTTGTGTGATATATTATTGTGTGTGTGTGTGTGTGCACAGTGGTTGAGTCTGTTTTGCACTCACACTGTTTTAGAGTTTAACCGCTTCGTTGCTGTGTGTGCACTGGTTATTGGGACCAAATATCCTCACAATGATAGCAATACCAGTAAATTATGACCTTGTTGGGACTTTTTTTTTTGGAAAGAAGCTTATAAATCCTACAAAAGTTTTTTGAAAGTCTAAAGTCTACTCTAGGGGTAGGGTTGGGGTAAGGGGATAGAAGATACAGTTTGTACAGCATAAAAACCATTACATCTATGGAATATCCCTTTAATGATAGGAATGCCAGTGTGTGAGAATGTGTGTGTATTTTGCACTCTTGATGTTGTAGAGTTTCACCCCTTCACTGCTGTGGATGTTTTTCTGCACTGAGGCGATTTGTAGATTCTACAGTTTTTCTATTTTGTTTTTTTATTTTTCCATTTCCCATTTATTTTTTAAAGGTGGTCAATTTTGACCACAAGGACCACAACTGTGACTATTTACAAGTTTTTATTTATATTTTTATTTATATATATATATATATATATATATATATTATTTTTTACAACCACTTAGCCTTTCAAATCATGCCCTGTCCACTTTGTGTTGTCTTGTTTTTTTTTTTTTGGTGTGTGTTTACATAAAAGTCACCAAGTATTATACCATTCCAAAGTTTAACATTAATTTAAACATTCCTCTCCAGTCAGCCAATATTTTTATCTAGAACCAAACACGCTTTTTCAAACACGCTCTGCTCCATGTGTGTTGCTTCTCTATGCTGCTAAAGCGGCAATTACAATTAATAGAAATTATAATATTGTTAATATATTTAAAAATGTCTAGTCATAACTAAATATCATAATTTGATATACAATTAAAACAGAAATAAATACAAATCTGTTACTATGCATTCATTATTTGAGCACACTGATTGGTTAAATAACAACCCACCAATTTATCTAACATATTTTTGCTGCATACATGCTACAACAAATTTAAACATGGATACATGGTTGTCAACAGGATCACTGAAAAGGACAAATACAGACGTTTCTTTATCTGCAAGTAAGCCTGACACTGAAAAGACTCAAAACAAACCTAAACAAAGAAAAAACGAGCAGCTACCACTCTGTGTTGGATGCTCAGAAGTCTTGTCAAATGAAACTTTGAAACTGAACAAACTACAACAGCACTTGGAGACACCAACATTACTTGCCCATCGGATGAGAACTGAACTGAGCTGATAATGACATCACTGTATATTCCACAGCCGCTTTATAAATGAATTAAACTCGCTCTTAAATTGATGGACTTTACATATTTACTGAACCAAACTAAATCAAAATCTGAACTCATTTTAACTGAATAATAACTATTTACTATTGTCTTTACAGCTGCTTTACCGGAGAATTTAATTCTGTTTGCATCACTATGTTTGAGTCCCTATTTTCTTGTTTTGACCTGTAAAGCTGCTTCGAAACCATCTGTATTGTATAAAGTCCTATATAACTAAACATGTCCTAACTTTACTAGTTAACTTTTTTTCTGTTCATCATGAGAGAGGATTTTCATTATGCATGTTGTTTGTTTGTTTTAGAAGATACTTATTTTAAGCAAAATATAAACATGATCCAGACTTTAAGAGGAAAACCCTGAACTCCTATACAGTATATTTTATCAGTAATGCAACAATGTAAAAATAATAATAGCCTGAAAACATCTTATTTTAGCTTTTGATATCCAATTATAAATACAAACAGATATGCATCATCATAGATATAAATGAACCATCAAATATATGTGAAGTTATTCCTACCTTGAACATAACCAAATAAATCCTGTAAACGGTATAGCACAATGTGTCGGCTTAGGACAGTGTCAATGACAGTGACAAAATCAGAAAAAGAACACTATGACAGGCTTAAATATAAAAGTATCTCGATGCACAACATGCAGTTGTTTGTTCATTATCTAAGTCTGGTTTTCACCTTATGATTTTGTTGAGCTCAATTTTTGTCTATTGTCACACAACTTACCTCAGTATGTTGTTACGCCCCCCATTTTAAGTCTAGGGAGGGAAGGTGCGTAACAGAATAAAAGTTGGTGTTGTGTGTGTGAGAGATAGCACTGCGGATCAGTCAACAACCTTAAAGTAATCGACAACAGAAAAAACAACCCCACTCTACAGCTTAAATGAAGAAAAACTTAACATTTTTATTGTAGAGAGGCAAGAGGGTTTAAAGGCTTCAAGAGGGGGCACAGGCCAAAACAACAAACATAATACCTCTAACTAGTAACAGAAACTAACTAACCTACCAAAAGAAAAGAAATAAAAATACATCAAAATACCCTAACTCCTTAACTAACATAAACAGGAGAAAACAAGTTCATAAAGAAAAAAAAAACGGCACCCCCTCTCTACTTAACCCCGTTTTAAATTAACAAAAACTTAAAGACCTCATCACAAACAGAATACAAACAAAGATGGCTTACAAGCAAATACTGGGTTCTCTAGCTGGAAGGATTGATGTACAACAAGGTGAATTCACACAATACCACTCAGCAAATCTACTCAGCAAAAATATAGTTCACCAAAAGCAACAGAAGAATCCTTGGTAAGCTAAGGAGAGAAAATCCTCACAACAGGCCTTCTCACACACACACAACCACACTGGTCTGTGTTGGCACTGCTGTTTAAATCTCAACTGCTCTCTCTCATCCTCCAATCAGTGGGCACAGCCAATCATTGGTGTCAGGTGGTGGCCATTTCCTCCTCCTTGTGAGTGGAGTGGTGGAACAAAGAGAGAGAGGGAGAGAGAGAGAGAGAGAGAAGAAAGAGAGAACGGGAAAAGAACAAATACGTCCTGGGACGTAACAATGTCCAAATGACACTTCATATTTTTCAGTCCAGTGCAGAGCAGCTTCACTCCTGAATCCTGTATATTATTATTGCTCATGTTCAGCTCTTTCAGACTGGTATCTGATCCAAGAACTGTAGCCAGAGCTGAACAGCTTTTGTCTGTTAAGCCACAATCATTTAGCCTACCAGGGAAATAAAAATTACGGAATAATTAGATTGAATACATTTGCTAAATACAAATAATAAATATAGTAGTTAATTTATAGCTTTAATTACAATGAATTATACATTTGAAAGTGCTAGTTCCAGGGTTTCAAGGAAAAGCATTGCTGAGTGAATTCTGATTAAACACCTTAACCATTGTGATCATGTACTCAACACTGGCTACAATGCAAAATGCTGTAAAAAACATGTTGTAAAAACACAGTGCTGACAAAAATAAATAAATAAATAAATAAATAAATAAATAAACACAGGAATGGTTAAAAGAAGCTGCCTATCAGTGAGTAACACACTGACCCAGTATTTGGTATTACCGGTACATGCAGAAAGGCTACATTAAAATAAATCACAATCACTAGTTAGCTGATTATCTGTTGACATTTATTGCAAACATTTTAGTGGACATTTGATGGACTAACCATCATCATTCAAAATATGTCAAACCTCAGCATCCCTGAACAAATCACTTTCTGCTACTAACATTAATTGTTTAAAGGAAAACAAAACGCTTCATTCTCAGCTTAAGAAATCTTAAGAACGGAAGATTTTCCATTACATTTTATATTTTTTTCAAATTTTCCATGCATTTTCCAGGACTTAAAAAAACAATATATATTTATTATAGTAATTATTTTTTCAGGTTTTCCAGGATGCATGGGAACCCTAGGATAAATGTATTTTTCAGATGAAAGCAAAAAATGATTAACTTACAGAGCTCTTTTAGATGTTTTGATGACTGCCAATAATCTAATGAGACACTCGTCTGATTTCTTGAATTTGTGAAGCTCAAACTCCTCCAGCTCCTCCTCTGATGTCAACAACACAAAGGCCAAAGCAGACCACTGGGCAGGTGAAAGATCAGCAGATGAGAGACTTCCTTTGCTAAGGTGGGTCTGAATGTCTTTTACCAGAGTTTGGTCGTTCAGTTCATTCAGACAGTAGAACAGATTGATGGATCTCTCTGGAGACAGATTAGCTTCAAATTTCTGCTTGATGTACTGAACTATTTCCTTTTTGCTCTGGTCATTGTTGTCTTCCTGCGTCAACAGACCTCGTAAGAGTCGTCGGTTGGACTGAAGTGACAGTCCAAGGAGGAAGCGAAGGAAAAGGTCCAGATGTCCATTATCACTCTTGAGTGACTTGTCCACTGCAGTCTTGAGCAAATCAATCATGGTTTCACTTTTGCTTTCCTGTTCTGTAGAATCTTGATCAAACACATATTTCTTGTTGATTTCTAGAAACAGATGTGCATAAAGGGCTGCAATAAACTCTTGAATGCTCAAGTGAACGAAGCAGTACATGGTACCAAGAACAATCCCTGTTTCCTCCTTAAAGATCTGGGTACACATGCCTGAATACACTGATGCCTTATAGACATCAATACCACAGGCTTCTAGGTCTGATTCATAGAAGATTACATTGTTTCTTTCCAGCTCATGAAATGCCAGTTTCCCCAGTGAAAAGATGGCATCTTTATCCCAGGAAACATCTGGTCTGTATTCTCCTTCATACTTTCTGAGACTCTGCAGAACCTGAAAGCGGAGAAAGTGCGTGTACATTTGTGTCAGAGTCTTGGGAGTGTCTTCAGTATTTGATTCCTGCAGTGTTTTGGACTTATCAGCCGCCTTATTGTTTTTCACATTATTTCTTTTCTCCTCCAAAATATTTTGGAGAACAGTGGCTGAAATCCAACAGAAGACTGGGATGTGGCACATGATAAAGAGACTCTTTGATTGTTTAACATGATCAATGATTTCTCTGGCCAGATCCTCATCTGTGAATCTTTTTCTGAAGTACTCCTCCTTTTGTGCATCATTGAATCCTCGTATCTCTGTCAGACGGTCGATACAGTCAGGAGGAATCTTACTGGCAGCTGCTGGTCTGGTGGTGATCCAGATGAGAGCAGAAGGAAGCAGATTTGCCTTGATGAGGTTTGTTAGGAGAACATCCAGAGAGGCTGGTGATGAAACATCAGACCACACTTCATTACCACTGAAGTTTAGAGGAAGACGAAATTCATCCAAACCATCAAGAATGAACAGGAATTTTTGGTTCCTTCTTGTAAGGTTCAGTCCTTTTGTCTCTGGGAAAAACTGAGTTATAAGGTCCATCAAATTTAAGTTTTCTTGCCCCTTTAAGTTCATCTCTCTGAATGGGAGAGGAAAAATGAATCTGATATCTTGATTTTCTTTTTCTTCAGCCCAATCCAGAACAAACTTTTGCACAGAGACTGATTTTCCGATGCCAGCAACTCCTTTTGTCAGTACAGTTCTGATCTGCTTGTCTTGTTCAGGTGTTTCAAACAAATGTTTGCATTCCACCTGTATCTCTTGTGATTCATGATGCCTGGAAGCAACTTCAATCTGTCTTACCTCATGTTCAGTATTGACCTGTTCACTACAACCCTGAGTGATATAGAGATCTGTGTAGATGTTTTTCAGAAGTGTAGAGTCACCTTCATCTTGCTTCATCTCTCTCAGGAAGTAGAGTGTGAGATCAAGAGCTGCTTCTTTGATACTGCATCTGTTCTCATTAAAATCCTTCACAAAGTATTGTAAGTCTTGTTCTTGTAATATTTTCTTAAACTTTTCCAGCTCATTCTTCAGAAATGTAATAATTTTGCTTTCAAGACCCTAAATTAAAAAAAAAAAAAAAAAATTAAAAAAATCCTAAAATCAAAGAAAAATACATTTTTCCTTTTCCATTTTCATGTGTTCTTAAAACAATACATAAATTATCAAGATAAAACAGAAATCAAATTTCTATTGAATAAGCACTGTTCAGTAAACTATTTGTTTATTATAAATGTAAACATTATTGAAAATGTGTTTTCCTACTTGGAAGATCCACAGGAGATTGTCTTTGAAATTCTTGTAGTTCCTGTGAGTCTGGACGTCTGAATCTAATGTCTCAAATTCAACACTATTAGTGAACAAAATGAAGTACTGCATTTACAGGGAGACTAGATTGCTAATTTCTTTTCTTTTGTTTAAGTTGAAAACGCTGATAAATATTCACACAATATAGATTCATGATAAATATTCAATGAAATATTTTCTCACAGTCCATGTGCAAGCAACAATAAGAAAAACATTAAATACATTTTGGTAGATGATGTTTTTTTCTCACTGAACCTTGGTGGCTCAACATCTTTTGACCGGTCACTCTTCATAGACACAGAGCTGGACACATGTGAGCCTGATCTTACACTAATGACACAAAGAAGAGAGAAACAAAAGAAACAATATTACACAATGTACTTCAGTGTAATTTATAAAGTTTTAATGTTGTAAATGGTAGTTAATATACAGATAAAGCCATGCATTTGTTCTTCTATGCCTATAAATGTTTGGTTGCATGATCTACTCTATTTTCAATTGTGAATTTATGCCTCGTAATGACTGCATGTATAATTGTATTATTGGAAAGAAGCTCCAGACAGTGTTCAAGAACAGTCCCCATACGTTGTGTTCAGTGTTTTGTTTTGTTTTTTAATTCAGTCAACATCTATCAGAGAACCACAGTGATGAAAATAGCTAACATAATGCTACAATGTCATACCTTTTGGTAGATGATTTTTTTTTCTCACTGAACCTTGGTGGCTCAACATCTTTTGACCGGTCACTCTTCACAGACACAGAGCTGGACACATGTGAGTCTGATCTTACACTAATGACACAAAGAACAGAGAAAAACTATAGGAGAAACTTCAGTCTCATTTGAAGAGATTTTATGTTTAACACAAACTAAAACTCATCAGGCCTGCTATAAAGAAATCATCTAACAGTTAAGTACAGCACTGCTTTCTCATCCGGCACACATTCTACTTCACTACAAAAACACAACTGAATCATACAACATCTATAGCAATGAATATAATGAACAATGAACTGAGTACAGTGAAAAAGTCTAAGAAAGACACAAAAATCTTTAAAATTTTACTTTAAAAATATTCAGAAATCTACACTGTAAGAGTTCGATGTATTTTTTTAGTAATTTATTTTAAATGTAGCTTGCCCAATATTTACATTTAATACACAATAAACGTGCAACCCCAAACATGTAATGCAATCAGATTTGTATGATAAATTATGGATGATCTGTTGATGTCATTTTTACAGGTTCTGATAAACACGGTGTTCTTTTCTTTACACAAATGTGGCTGTTTGAAGACAGTATCTTGGAGAAACTAAATTTCATTTATGGCAATAGTGAGAAAAAGACTCCATTATTGATGGGGTTTTATTGTTCACAGAAAGTGTTTAAAATAATTCTCTGAAAACAGACTCAGTGTTACCTCCGTTTCTGTGAGAGACTCATCTCAGATGGAGAGTCTTTTCCTCGCTCCTCTGACATACTGCAGATAAACTGATCAACACTGAGATCTTTGTGTCTCTGAAGACGATCAGATGCTCATCATGACCTGAACATGACAATGCGTCACTGAGATTCAATATCATGATAGTTCAGAGGAATAAATGATGAAGAAAAATAACTAGTGCTGAATGTTTATCAAACAATCAACATAAAAAGTCATGTAACTGGTCTCATAATCTCTTCTATCATTCAGATCACTCACAACACATGTCTTTATTTAACTGCGGTAAAGCTAGTTTGACGTTTGACATTCATTAGACATTCGGTTTCATGCCAATTAAACTCTCTGTGCCTGTTCGGATAGACAGATAGACAAAATTAGATAGACAAATACATGCCCTATAGGTTGCACAAGGCTAAATTTTAAGGGGGAAAAAATGTAATAAATAATAGTAAAAAATAGTTTAATTAATAATCATTTTACAACTTTTAATGTGTGCTATAATATAAATCCATTAAACAACAACACCATTTAAGCAAAAAAGTACCAAAGCAACTGTAAAATATTCAGAATATTATTCCCTTATAATGCACAAGGCTTGTTTCTTCTGATTATACCTTTATTATTTTTATATATGGTACTGCATCAGTATTTTTTAATATTTTATACTAAACCCTGTCACAAGCTGGGTGTTTTGTCCCTATGTGACGTTGAGTTGGTGTTTGTTTAATTTTGTGTGTATGAATTCTTCTCCCCGAGTTTTCCTTCTTTCTTTGCCATTGTCCCATCTTTCTTTTTCTCTCCCACTTACTTTCACTTTCGCAGGTGACGTGAGGATTTGTCGTCTCATCTGTCAATCAATCGGGACGAGCTGATTGGGGTGTCATGACGTGACGGGGTTGTTCCCAAAACGCGCTGGCTGATTGACGTCTATCCTTACTGTATGAGGAAAAAGCCAGTGTAATAGCGCAGCCGGCCCTTTTGTGTACTCGAGCTGTGATACTCTGTTTTTCTTTGGGTTTCTTTTCTTTGTATTTGATTTTGTTTGCAGTGTGCTTTGATTGCCATGTAATGGCTTACCTATTCTGACTGTCTTGACGCTTATGTTTGAGAGCTCTAAAGGGTGTTGCAAATATTCTGTTAGAACTGGATGGAGGTGAAGGCGTAGGTAAGTTATGTCACATGATATACATGGTGCACACTTAGGTTGATTTTTGATAGACACACAAGGCTAGGGATTTGTGCCACCTTTTGTATTGTTTTGTTTAGTTAGTAAGAGTAGTTGAGTTAAATCTACTCAATTTTTTGTTTCAGATTTACTATTGAATTACTATTGCATTGCATAAAGATTTTAATTATATTTACTCAATTTTATTTAAAAGATTAATTAATTGAATTAGTTGAATCTACTTATTTTTTTTAGTTACATTTACTTGATTCTTAAAGTATATTTCAATTATTTCACAACTTTTAAATTTACTTAATATTTTTCAGTGTAAAAATGTTTCACCAAAAAAATTGAGTAGATCATAGTAAAAGTTTTTACAGTATTTTCTTTTTCAAATTTTTCTTTGTTTAGCTTAGGATTAGATCAAAAAGGGTTAGCAAGATTTCTTTTGGTTTTGTTGTTTTTGTTGTTTTCTTTCCTTTGGCATGATCCAGATTTCCCTTCATCCTCCCCAGTGCATCAAGACTGTAAAGTGGCCGGTGTGTTTTTGTTTTCTTTCTGAACCGACTTATTTTCTTTTTCCTGTAAATAATTATTTCTCTTTGTTTTCACTTGTGTATATATATTCACTTCGGTGAGTGTAAACGGTGTCACAGTCTTTGACAATAAAACGAGATGACTTGATTTGGTTTTGCAGACAAGGTCTTTTAGTGCAAAAAATAAAAAAATAAAAAGTTATAAGCATTAAGTATAAAAAATAAAATAAAATAATACAAAATATATATAAGATGACGTAAAAATAAAACCACAGTAGGGAAGGTAAATATTGAAAATGCAAAATAGGCATGATTACAAATATAGATTAGAAGATGCAAAAGCTTCTAAGTGCCATCTAAAAATTTATTTTATTATTAACATTTGTATACCTTGACAAAGGCTCTTGCAGAAACGTGGTTAATTAAATAAAGGAGTTTATTTGCAAGTGTGTGTGTGGTTGTATGTCCTCTCCATGCAAATGTACCTTTTATAACATATCAGTTGAAGATACTATTTCATGTTGGGTTGACTTTAAAATAGACATAACAAAAAAGTTAAACAAAGCCTTTAATTTAGAACCTCATGATATTTTACTTTGTTTTCAAAATCTTTTTCTGATAAAACAAAATGATATTATTAATAATAATTTAATTATCTTAGCAAAGTTTTATATTTATAAGTAAAAAAAAAAAAAAATTCTAAGGAATCCATTATATACAGTATTACCTGTTACACTGACCTTAAAATGTATTTTAAAACATGAGATCACAAAATAAGAACCTTATAAAAACAATAACATTTCTAAAGCTTTTCAAATGTATGTACTGTAACTGCTAAATGTTTATGTTCATTTTATGTTTAGTTGTTGTTGTTGTTGTTATTCTGCTTTACATGTTTTAAACTGTATGACATTGCTCTATATTTGCCTTGTATTTGCATGTGATGGAACTGATGGAAGAGAAAAAAAAAACAAACTCCCATCCAATTGTTAATCTGCTATAAACAATATTGAGAGAACGTGTGCAAACACAAAACCCTGTCCTCTATTCACTGTCCCGTTTCACATCACAGCACTGAAGCAAAGCTGGTTGCATCTTCTGGTTCATGCAGACTTTAAAGTATTAATATGGACCTTTACGGTACCATTTAAGGTAAATAAGGTACAAAAATGTATTTTTACTTTTGAACCTAAGGGTATCACCCCAGTGAAAGTGTTGTATCTTTTTTTCTTAGATTAAACATTCATATTCAGCTCTTTAATTTTAATGGCAAAGAAAAGAAAATATTGATTGCGATTAAAGTGAAAGTACTGAACCTAAACATGGGAGCGTGACACAAATGCTCATTTTAGAGAAACAATTCTGACGCTGTGATGCTTTTCTATTTCAACTATTCATATGCTTTCAATATAGAAAAATACTAATGGTATAATCTGATAAATTGGCCATGTGTATCATAAGGAATCATATTTTATCATAATTTACAGTTGGTGTGATGCCTTTATAGGGTGCATAATAGGCAATAATATTTTAGAGTTGGTTTGATGCCTTTATCTCAAATAGTGGCAGAGTTTAATGAATTTAAGTGGGTTCAGTATATAAAACAAAAAAAATATGGATTCAGTATCATATACCTTTATCTTTGATACATTTATCTAAAACGGTGAGAGACTTTAATGAATTTTGTTGGGTTCCATACATAAAATATGGATTCAATACCATATATAAACATAATAAAGGCATAGTCAGAAAAAAAAAAAAAACAAGTCTTGTACATTACAGGGAATAATATTTTCAATATTTTACAGTTGGTTTGATACTTTTATCTCAAATAGTGGCAGAGTTTCAGTATATAAAACATAAAAATATGGATTCAGTATCATATATGTTCATCTTTGATACCTTTATCTCAAACGGTGGCAGACTTTAATGAATTTTGTTGGGTTCCGTACATAAAATATGGATTCAATACCATATAGAACAATAATACAGGCATAGTCAGAGAGGAAAAAAAAAAAAACAAGCCTTGTACATTACAGTGAATAATATTTTCAATATTTTACAGTTGATTTGATACTTTTATCTCAAACGGTGGCAGAGTTTTATGAATTTAAGTGGGTTTAGTATATAAAACATATAAAAAATATTATTTCAATACCATATATAAAAATAATAAAACCTAAACAGAAAAAACAAGTCTTGTGCATGATAGGGAATGATATTATGAACATTTAACAGTTGTTTTGATGTCTTTATCTCAAATGGCGGCAGAGTTTAATGAATTTACGTGGGTTCAGTATAAAGAACATTTAAAAATATGGATTCAGTACCACATAAAAAAATAATAAAGGTATAATCAGAAAAGCAAGTCTTGTGCATTATAGGGAATAATATTCTGAATATTTTACAGTTGTGCCTTGTGCAAACTAAAGGGCGCATGTTTGTGTCTATTAAACTTCGTTCAGGCTCAAAACACAACAGACACAAAGAGTTGAATTGTTATGAAACCGAATGTCTAATGAATGTCAAACGTCAAACTAACTTTACCGCAATATTTATATTTACATGCACATTACTATACAGCAACTTTCGAAACATTAAGAAGTTTAAAAGAATATTCATTTGTTGCTCTGTTTTATTGACCTCTGGATCCAGAAGAACAGGTTTAATCACAGAATACTTTCGGTCTCGCGTCTTAAAATGGAACAAGGGCAAATAAAAAATAACCCCAGAATTATTTTAATGCTACATTTTTACAGACTTGTAAATTAAGTTATAACTTAACAAATCACGCTTACATATAGCTATGAAATCCGTTCATCATTCTCCTAAATAACTGTAATCGTGAAAGTATACAAACTTACTTGCAATAGTACAGACGATCTTGTGCTGTAGGAACAGAATCCGGAAGTCTTTAAAACACTTTCGATTTGTGATGCTGTTAAACACACCTGTGGGATCTTCAAGACTGATGTTTGTCACATGATACGAATCAAAGTCCAGTTAACAACAGATCTAGGAATGTGATGCACAAACACACCTGTTTCTCCTTCTTCCTTCGAACTGCAGATCACAAACTAAAGTAGTGCTGTTTCTTCTGTTCTCCCTCTCCTGCAGATAATGCACAATCTTCTCCATTCACCTCGTTCTTGTAAATGTGTGAACTTTGAAGGTTTAGTTGAATAATGACAGACAAATCATATTAAATAATCCAAGCCAAACATATAAATCTGAAAGGTCATAATTATTATATAACAGAATTATATACAGTCCTATTTTTATTTGAAGAAATTTCATTACATTCCTTTGAGCCTATGATTTCTTTCGGTTAGCCAGTTATTTTAATATATTTAATGGCCAGTTATTTTCATCTTATTTTCTGAATTTACCATTTCTGTTCAGTTTTACAGGTCACTGTGATGTAGATATATGTGCTTTTCACAATCTGACATGTAGGGGCGGTTTCCCGGACAGAGATTAAGCCTAGTCCTAGACTAAAGTGGCCCTTTAAACCAGATTAACAGTAGTCATGGTTTTAAACAGTCTTAGACAGGGCCGCGCACAGACCTTTTGAAGGGCATGTGCTGAAACTGAAAAAAGGGCACCCCATAATAATACAACATTATTACAGTAGTAAACCATGTTTTTCTATGTTTATACATGTGAAGACGAGCGGGGAGTATACAATACTAGATTTTTTTAAAAAATCTAGCCAGCAAACACATGCATAATATAATAGCATCGTAAACTTTAACCTACCATGGTGTGTGACCATAGGCTATATAATATGATGAAATGTTAATCAATTACATCATGTAATTTACATGCATCAGCACATTCAGCAGATAGCCATAAAATCAAAATAGAAATTTCTTATAATATATTTTACCTAGCTGACAAGGATCACTCGGTGGCTTTGTGTCAAACTCAAATGCAGTTACACCACGGGTTTTTGACCAGCGAATGTGTGCAATTTGTCCATCATTAAAACGACGACATCACACCAGTGTGGTGATGCATTATATGAACCTTTATAGACATGCTAGTGTTTATTTCATAAAGACAACGTTGCACTTATTCAAACAACATATTTTACCGTTACAAGACGAAGACGTTCGTCTGCTTCTGCTCTATGACTCTGATGTGCTGAAACGTAAGTTCGCGGCGCTCAGGGGGCGGAGTTGTGAAGTTTGACTGACAGTTTGAGCGGTTCTAAGAGATGCGCTTTTTAATGCCTTTAATTGGTTAAATATTTGTTAAAAAGACAAACAGACGTAAAGGGTTACCAATAGCATTGCTTTATTAAAAAAAAACTCTCCCAAAAGGGCGCTTCACAGGTGCTTAATTACAAAGGGCATGTATACGGGTTAGACCCTACCTGCGCACGTGCCTGGTCTTAGACTTAGTCTAGTCAGGAATTTAATAGGCTGATTTCCTGAAGGAAGACTAGAGCTACTTCAGGACTAAATTGAAGCTTAAATTAAACCTACCAGGAGGCAGGTTTAACTTCAGATTAACATTGTGTTTCCAGTCTTCATATATCAAAATTATTGGTATCCTTGGTGGATGTAAACAAAGAAGCCTGTGAAAATAAATCTGCACTGGTAATTATTTTGATGTTTTATTTAAAAA